>CANNZV010007110.1:0-11880 GCA_947561585.1 Caprella mutica | reverse complement strand
ATCGGGGTAAATACACCCATAAAATATACCATTCATTACTGGATAGGCTTTCCGCCTGTCCACCTTCATAGTTCCATAAGGACAATACCTCAATTAAGCATTATGCACATTTTTTATAGGAAGCCTGCCACAGACAGGGACATCAGAAGCCAAACGGCTTCAACGATGAAAGACAAACTTCCTAATTAACACATTAAAACAAATTTATTATGAGAAATCACTTTGAAGAAAACACCAGCACATCTTTAGACTTTGTTCAAGATGAACAATATGAAGGGAATAAGCAAAATTCAGATTTTGGGCTTCAAGTCCAACGAAAAGTAGAACGTCCTTCTTTTCGTCTGCAAAATTGGGGATCGGAATATTTGGAGGATGCCGAATTGCTTTGTATTCTTTTGCCCAATCCAGATTGGAAGCAAACCCAAGAATTGGCGTATCGTATTTTAAAGCATTTTGATTTTCGTTTTTCTAATCTTGCCAAAGCGACTATCCACGACCTTTGTAAAGTGGATGGATTAAGTACTAGAGCAGCCCAAAAAATAGTGGCTTCTTTTGCCATTGCCAAAAGACGTAATTTGGAAAATGCGTCTTTACAATCTCAAATAAAAAGTTCTAGGGATGCTTATAATAATATTGCCCCTTTATTGATGGACTTGCCACATGAAGAGTTTTGGATCTTGATGCTCAATAGAGCCAATCGGGTTATCAATCGAGTGAAAATTTCGCAAGGCGGTGTTTCGGGTACAGTGGTTGATAGCAAACTTGTTTTTAAAGCGGCACTCGAAAAATGCTGTTCGTCGATTATTCTTTGCCACAATCATCCATCTGGTGCAAATAAACCGAGTCAGGCGGACATCAATGTTACCAATAAAATCAAAGAGGCGGGCAAATTATTGGACATTGCTGTTTTGGATCATATCATCGTTGCTGCTGATAATGGCTTTTACAGCTTTGCCGATGAAGGAATGATGTAAAATATATTCTTTCTAGTGTTGTCTATTTTGGACAGCACTTTTTGCGGATTCAGTTTTACTCATATAGCACTCCCCTACTCGCAAAGCTCGCCTTATGAGCTACATTCGCCAAACTGATTTTCGTACGCTCAAAAAAGGAAAATTTATTACCTTTGTTTCTAAAGCAAACAAAATGGCAAAAAAGAAAATTGATGTTCAAGGTTTGAGTATTCGTATAGAAGATATAAACGAAGGAGATTATATTTCGTTAACAGATATTGCTAAACAAGAGGATACCGAACCTCGGTTTGTTATCCAGAACTGGTTAAAAAATTCAAATACGATACTTTACCTCTGGGAATGGGAGCTAATACATAATCCCAATTTAAACCGTATGCAAATGCACACGGTTTTGGAACGAAACGCAAATAATCGTTTTACAATGTCTCCTTCTAAATGGATAGAATTAACTAATTCTATTGGATTAATATCAAAACCAGGTCGTGCAGGAGGAACTTTCGCACATAAAGATATTGCTATTAATTTTTGTTACTGGCTATCTCCTATATTTCAAATATATCTTATTAAAGAATTCCAACGACTAAAAGAAGAAGAGTTCAATCAAAAAAATCTCGAATGGCACATTTCTAAAATCACTGATAATATCGAAGAAGTTCGTAATTTGCTCGATACCATTCCTGGTCAAAACTCCGCTCGTAAGTCTTTAAATCCAAGCAAAGAAGAAGAGTAATTCTATTTTTAAAATGGAGGAATCCCACCATTTTCTTTTTATTTATTCCCCCCTACCCTCTTGCTCTATTTGTATATAAATTGTTCTAAGCCAATCTGTATTACTCAAAAAACCCTTGAATAAAATCATTCAAACAAGTATGTTTATTAATGTTTTAAAACATAAAAAAACATTTTTTAAGGTTTTTAAACATATTTAATTATATTGCAGTTCAATTCACTAAACTATCAAACTATACTATGATAATAGGAGTAATCAACACCAAAGGCGGGAGTGCCAAAACAACAACGACTACCAATTTGGCTGTAGCATTTGCTGCAAAAGGCTATAAAATTTGCTTATTAGATACCGATGCAGGTCAAGAATCTTCCAGAATGTGGGTCGAAAATCGATCAGAAGATTTACCCAATGTAAGAGTTGAAGTTGTAATGCCTAAGTTTTTGGCTTCAACGGCAAAAGCATTGGAGCAAGAGGGCTACTTGGTTTTCGTCGATTCTGCGCCTAAACTCAGTGATTTGGCAAATCTAATCATTGTAGCGTCAGATATTCTTATTATTCCCGTACAACCAACTTATTACGATTTTAGAGGTTTTGAGAATTTTTTGGAAAATTTTAGAGCTTTTAAAAATGCCAAGGAAGCCACAGGAGGGAAAGTCGTTCCGTCCATTGTATTGACTAGAACAAAGCCCAATACCATCATGCTCGAAAGTATTAAAGAAGCTTTGGTCAATTATGAGATCCCAATTTTTAAGTCGGAGATTGCAGAAAGAGAAGCTTATAAAGCAACAGCAAGTATGGGCTTGGGTGTGGTGGAGTATAAAGATAAGAAAGCCAAGGCTGAGATTTTGCAATTGGCTGATGAGGTAGAAGCTTTATTTGAACAATTTTAATTTTATGTTTTAAAACATAAAAAAACACTTTTTAACATTAAAATCCGTTTTAAAATGGCAAAAAACAGATTCAATATAACCCCCAAACTCAATGGTAATGAGGAAAAGAAACAAAAAAAGCCTTTGCCAGTGCAAAAAATAAGTGCAGCAGAAATAGAAAAAATAGCGATAGGGGAACAAGCTATTGAAAAAAAGGAATCGACCACCGCAACTAAAAAGGTAGTCAAAAAAGTTGCTAAGAAAAAAGAAGTAAACACCAAGCAAGAAAAGAAAAATCCTCAAGGTAGACCAAGAAGAACAGAACCAATCAAGCGATTGAGTTCTGACTTGCCTGCAGACTTATACGATATGGTCAAAGCAGAAGTCAAAAATAATGGCTACACGCTAAATGGATTTTTATCAAAAGTGCTCCGGTCTTACTTTAAGAATAAAAAAGAGGACTAAATTTAGTTTTAAGGCTTAAAAAATGTCTTTTAAGCGGTTTTTTCTCAAAACTAATTCAGGTACAAGATTCTTGACATAAATGTGCTTAAAAGGTCTGATTTTTAGATTCGTATAATTTAACAAGCATTTTAACTTGTTAAAAACAGAATAAACTGTTAAAATATGTTTTAAAACATAAAAAAACATTTTTTAACCTAAAAAAAGAATAGCTAGTTTTTTATACTGTACAATATCTATTAAGTTCTAAAGCTTAATGAGTATAGTTTGAAATCTTATATTTGGATTCATTGAAGACAATATTTTCAGTTTTGGAAAAAAACTTCTTTAATAAAAATAACTACAACTGATTTTTTCTGTTGTAGTTTTCTTTTTTTATATCTTTTATACCTTTTACGCCTTCACAATGCACTGATAATCAAATACTTATACTGCTAAATATGAGAAAATTGGAACAAAGTGCGAGAAAATTGGAAATAACTATGAGAATTTTGGAAGTTTGCTGCGAGAAAATTGGAACAAAGTAAGAGAGAATTGGAATACGCTGTATTTAACATGTTTTAAAACATAAAAAAACATAAAATTCTACACAATATTTAGTTTTTAGACTTGCTTTAGCATATTCAGTAAGGTCTATAAACATTGAAATAGTTCTTAACTATGAGAAATTTGGAAGATAAGTACTGCAAAAAGGAGCAGAATGAGTAAAACTACGAGAGAATTGGAACAATAACACACTATTCTTCGAGAGAATTGAAAAACTATGAGAAATTTGGAAATAAACTATGAGAAATTTGGAAGATAAAATACTATATTGGGCTCAAATAAGGGTATGAAATAAGAAAGTTATTCCAAAATTCTCATAGTTCAAATCAAATGCTGCATTTTTCTCATAGTTAGCAAACATCAATGAAACGGAAAAATAAAAAAAATAGAAAGGGGGTTATTCTCATAAAAAAATCAAATAACCTGATAGAATCAAGGTATAGATTTGATATATGGGAAACGAGATTTTTCTTAGCTGTATTAGCCCAAATCAATAAGCAGGATGACGACTTTAAGGTGTATCGAGTATGGTATAAAGATGTCATCAAAACATTTGGCTTAAAATCAGGCGATTCTTATGCCTACCTTAGAGAAGCTGCCCAAAGCTTAATGGGTAAATCCTTTTTTGTCAAGTATGAAGAAGACGGTGTCAAAAGAGAAAAGCAATACCACATTCTTAGAGAAATAGATTACCTGCAAGAGGGCGAAGAAAAAAACGCGCCTATCAACCACGAGTATATAGATGTTACGGTAGAGTTGAAAATGAAATCATTACTCTTGCAATTGAAAAAGAATTTTACCGCTTATGATTTGAGAAATGTGGTCAAATTGGGGGTTTATCCCGTCAGAATCTACGAACTACTGAAACAGTACCAATCTATAGGTAGGCGAACATTGAAAATCGAGGAAATCAAAGAGATGTTAGAAGTCAAAGAAATGTATAAAAATTTCTCTGATTTTTATAGATGGGTAATAAAGCCAGCCATTAAGCAAATTAACAAGTACACTGACCTAGAAGTAACCAATCATACCAAAATAAAAGAGGGTAGGAGGTACACTGCTATTTATTTTGAATTTAGAAAAAAAGAAACGACTCAACTGAATCTGGAAAATGGTGAAATAAATAAAGAACCAGAAAATAGCTCCAAGACTGAAGTATTAAATGAATTATTTCCCAAAGTTAAACAATGGATTGGTATAGAAACCTTTAAAAAATTGCTGTCTAAATATCCAGCAAATCAAATCCGTACCGCTATTTCGATTACCTTAAATAGGTTGGATCGAGGAGACCTCATTGATAATATAGGAGGACATATCATATCCTTGTCTAAGCATAAAGATTTGGTAGACAATAAGGTTCTCAAGAAAAACCAACGAATCAAACAAAGACAAATAGCCGAAGAGAATGCCCTGAAAGTAGAAACATTAGAGGTGCAAAAAAGGGCATTGGCTAAAGAATGGAGCGAAAAAGAATGGGCTACTATAGAAATGTTGTTTATAGATTATCCAGAAATGCGGCAAACCTTATTTGACAAAGCTAAACAACGTTTTTCAAATTACCAATCGGATAAGTCGGAAGCCGAAAACTTGCAAAACCCTATGTTCGCTGCGACCTTTCGGAATCTAGCCAAAAAAGAATTTCCAGATTATTTTGATTCTTTATCTACTCAGTACGAAGGGAGTATAAAAGCTATAGATAAGAAGATAAACGAATTGAAATAATAGGATGGATTTTTAAAGATTGTTATTCAGCTCCTTTACAACCACCACCGGATCCACCGCCACGCCCTCATATCGAATCTCATAATGCAAATGTTCGCCTGTTGCATTGCCCGTTGCTCCAATGATACCAATAACTTGCCCTGCTTTGACGGATTCATTTTTTTGCACCAAAATTTTCTTTAGATGGGCGTACTTGCTTTGGAAGCCGTATTGATGTTGAATCAGAATACTCAAACCTTCTGCCTTTTGTTCTTTCCGATTAATCGTTTTAATGACTCCATCTGCGGTAGCAAAGACTTGGGCATTTTTTGTTTTGCTTGCAATGTCAATACCATTGTGAAAATGCTTATTGCCATGAACAGGATGATTTCGCCAACCAAAAGGAGAAGAGATATATTTAAAATCCGATTCCTGAATTGGTTGCAAGGTAGGAAGGTTTCCTTTTATAAAAAACAAGGAAAAACCAATGGCGATGCTTATCAGATATTTCATGGACGACTTATTTTTAGTTGATAACCTTGGATACCTAAAAATTTACTGAGAAAGGAATCCACAATACTTTTTACATGGTTGTAATCGGATTGCCGACACAGTATCGAATCGTGTTTGCTCAAAACAGGAATCTTGTTTTGCAGACAATAGGAGACGATGTGGTCAATGAAAATATTGGACTCGATATTTTGTAATAGAACCGCCAAAGAAGCATTGCCGACATCTTTGGGTAATTTTTTGCCCTGCTTGGTTTCTGGCAAAGAATCATATCGCTGCCTATCCGTATCATAAATTGTTTGGTAAGTAAGAACTGCATTTTTCTTGAAATTATCCAATAGCAAAACTAGAGTAGGGTAGTACTTTTTCAAAATACTTTTGCTTTTGGGCTGATACCGATAGGAACTAAAGCAGGTCAAAAACATCGTTCGTTTTGCATCCGCTCTTATCGCTTTGATTTGAGCTTTCAATTTATCATAAACTGCCTTCCTTTCTGTTTCTGCCTTTGATTTTTTTTGCAAGGCTGGTTTGCTAAAAAGATGCGCCAATTTCCCTGCTCGATAAGCAATTGGTCTAGGACGATTTTTATGTAGAGCTTCTTGCAAAGCAGAAAAGCTTTTAAAAGTAGGCGCATAGCTTTGATAATGGTCTTTCCAAGCTAGATTTGCGAAACATTCATAGAAAATACCGCTTTTTGTATTTAAAAAATAGTCGTTTAAGTCATTGATTATTAGGGATTTATTTGCAGTTTTGTAGTGTTTGTTGAGCCACATTAAGATACTATTATTAAAATAATTAAATAAAACAACAACATCTTTATTTTTTTCCTTTAAAAGTGTCTCGTTTTTTCCCTTTTGTAAGTCAATATAATCCTTCGAAGTCATCGTTTTGGCTTGTTTTAAAGAACCTTCTATTAAAGAAGCTAAAATGGTGAACTGAGAATTGCTCAAATCAATTTGAGCCAAAGGCTCATTATCTAATTTCAACAAAGAAATCGCATCTGAAAAAATAGCGGTTAGGTTGGTGTCCAAACGCCGATTGGTTACATTTCTGCTACATATAATATTTTCGCTTTGACGAATGCCTTTCAATCGAAGCAAATCATTGAGATAGCGATGCCGAATTTCAAACACCTTTTTATGAATGAATGACTTTGCATTGGCGATATAACATTTGTCTTTGTAGAAGATTAAATCTTTGCCTCGCTCCCTAGCTAATGCTAAGAGCTTTGATTTGAGTAAGGGGATTTTTTGACCTTTCATATAATGTTTGCCTTCAGGTAATTCTTCATTGACTTGGATGCGTTCTTTGCGAACTGTATTAAAATTGATTTTCTGGTTCACATATTTTATCAATTCTCTTTTGTTTAAATCTAATTTCAAACGTCTTAAAATGCTTACCGTCTTTTTGATGATAGGATCTTTCTCAAACTGCTGTTTGAGCATTTTATCATATTCAACAATGTCATTATCGGTATAGACCAAATCGGAATTAAATTTATATCGTTTGCTACGACCTGTTTTATTTTGCTTTGGAAAATTAAAATAGGAATGATCAATTTCGACGATTTTAGCTTCCTCCAAAAGTTTTAAATGCGGAAGATAATGAACGCCACAATTTGCTCTAAAATGCTTTTTGCTAATGTCTAAATATTCATCAAAAGCAATTCCGTTGTATTGAGTTTTATTCAAAATGTAATGCGCTATTTTGATTAAGGCTTGCCGACGATTTGTTTTTTTGCGCTGACTTGTTTCCAAGTCCGCCACAGCATTAATCTTGTCCACCAGCCCTTTGGGCATGGGAATAAAAGTAGAAGCCATAGTATGTAAAATTCGTGTTTGTGAATTTTACTTTACAAATCGAAAACAAACAAAATAAGGTGTTCGAGGGCATTAATTTATATCCAATATTTTGATAATATCTGAACAAAATGGTATATTTGTTCTACAGTTAAAATGCTTTTGGAATAATAGCCTAGCGGTTTGTTTTCAAAAGATAATCAACCTAAAGTCTTGCAATTGCTGTTGCAAGACTTTTTGTTTTTTGTAAAGTAGAAATAAGTTTTCTCTATTTAATCTGTTCCACCTTCACCCGCCCAAAAGGAATCGTTAGCTCCAAATTCCGTCCATCCTCAATCACTTCCATATAGCAAACTCTATCTTTGGGAACTGCCAATTTTGGAAAAACAGCCACATAGCGGTTTTTCCGCATCGGGAGTACTCGGTTTTGATCTTCATTGAGAATGTGTATAGGAAAAAGAATTTCTTCGTTTAGAGCCGTTCTTTTGGGTCGCTTTTTTTCTTTGATTCCAAATTCGGTATAAGCAATATCATAAGGGATCGCACCCGAATTTTGGATTTCATATTTGATAAAGCAATGATCGAGGCTGTGGTAAATACCCGTGACCTTCAATTTGATGTCGCCATGTCTTGCCACTATGTGATGATACAAGACGCTTTCTTGGCTGATTTTATGGGCTGATTGTTCGATTAGGGCTTGTTCTCGCTTTTCTTTACGCTCAAATGCAGCCATTTGGGTTTGATTAACGGATTTAGTGCCTCTCTTTTTGGTAAGTCCATTTTCGGTAAAACCATTTTGGTGGCTTGGAATGGATACCTTTTTTGGTGGAAGATTTACGTTCTTGTTAAGGTATTTTACCGTTTCATTTTTTGCAATTGCTTCGAGTTTCAAAGAATCGGGCAGGTCGTTTTTGACCAAGCCAATATTTTTAATACTATCCTTGGTCTTTATGAAATAGTTCGCCGTTGAGTGATATTCCCAAAATACCTTAAAGGAATAATAATATCGGTCTTTGGTAATTACCGTTAAATTGGTATTGAAGTCTGTTGAATCCCCTTTTATTTGGAGGATGTTATTGGTATAATTGGCGGTGAATTTTTTAGAATTACCCAAATCCATATAAATAATGTCAGAGGGGAATACCAAATGGGTCGTTTCATAGGTTCCGACATCAATACGAATGCCTTGTCCAACTACTTTTTGTATGGAAAAAAGGAAAATGGTTAAGACAAGAAAAATGATAAGCATAAAAAAATGGAGTTCGTTCATTATAGATGTATTTTAGTTTTGAAAATCAAATAAAAAAATCGGATAGCCACCAGGCACATAAACCCGTACTCGATTATTGGCTTTGCGACCAAGTTTGAGGGAAAAATTACCAATCCTATTTTGAATACCGAGACTATTTCCAGCCGAAAGCCCTTCTTGGACAGCTTGCTTGGTCCAGTCGTTGAATGTACCATCCACATAAATCCCTTCCAAACCGTCGGGATCATAGACGCTGAGCTGGGCAGCAAAGACTTCTCCGTCCAATTGAATGGAAGGAATCCGAATCTTGATTCTGTCTTGATTGACTTGGCACAAACCATATAGAATCGTGTTTTTGGGAATAAACAAATCTTGATAAAAGCTTTCCTGAGTAATCCGAATTTGGACTTTATCGCCCGATTTGATTTTTTGTGCCTGATCAATGACTCCAAAAAGGGCAGCTTGATGAAGATGATAGGGGACAGATTCAGGGCTGAGATTTGAATGCTCTTTTTTTGTGTGAACTGGCTGAAAATTGACTTCGCTTGCTGCTTGCTCTGCTGGTTTTTCTTCTACTTTTTCTTTATCAAAAGTCAAATTATCCTTCGCTCCAATGTGGGTAAAAAATTGGAGCGTTTCTTTGGGAGCTTTTTTGTTGGTATTGGATTTATTTTGATAAGGATTTTCTACATGGGAATTATTTTCGCCATAAAAATCCCGATAGCGTCGTTCATTGTCTTGAATGGCTTTTTCATAGGCTTGTGCTTTGAGGCTAGATTGCGTCTGTTCTATATCGGCTCTTCGACGACGATTATCCATTTTTGCTTGCATGAGTCGTGCTTGTTGCGTCTCCTTATCGTTTCGATTATTGGCTAGACCTTGGGCATATTTACTTTGCCGATCCTGTTTGATTTTGCCCATGACATAATCTAAATCTGCTGTTTTTTCCATTTCCTCTTTTTCCGAAATCGAATTAGTCTGATTTGGAATAGCCGAATTCGGGATAGGCGCATAAACAGATCGTTTGAGAACAGAATCATGTACCACGACTTGTCCATCAAATTGCCCATCGCTTTGAGCGACTTCGGATTTGTCGAGTTTTTGCCGTATTTTTTGACCAATAAAATTCTCCTTTTTATGATCTTGCATCATTTCCTTTTTGCTCATCTCCAAGACTTTGGAATCTTTGGCACTTTTAGAAATTAAATTGATGTCGGCTTGTAAATCTTCCGACAAAAGCTTCGGATTGGCATTTGGTCTAGTAAAAGTATGGGGCATCATTTTCCAAACTACAGCAAAGGCAAGCCAGAGCAGGAAAGGACTAACATAAAAGAGTTTAGGGAGGCTTCCATTCTTACCGCTAAACAAGGATTGGATAAATTCCTGTACATCTATTTTTTTTACATCCATTTTCTCATAGTTTAAACTAATTTTAAAAATCAAAACCTGCTGAACTGGTCTGAACTGTTTTGTTCTTGTCTGAACTTGTTCGTTCTTGTCGAGAACCTCTAAACGGTTCAATTAAGCCACAAATCACTTTTTCATTTCTACAAATTGCTCTCGCTCATTTTGCAGCACCTCAAAATTGGAGACCAATAAACCATGTGGATTTTCATCCGTTCGGGCAACTTCTTTGAGTTCACAAGAAGTGACCAGCTTTTTGACCAAGAAACCGACGCTTGTCTGCACAATTTCCTTTCCATATTGGACCGCCTTATAGGGGTAAATAGTCGTATTGACCCGTAGGGAATCGTTTTCAAATTTGACTTCGACATCAGAAGAAATCAATTTTTTGTAATAAGCATCTCCTCGTTTATCCAAAAAAGCCTTGACCGAAGCATCGCCCATCAAGAGCACTTTATCCAAGTTTTTTTTGACCTCTTTGGGATTGGGCGTGATATTGTAAAGGATTGCATGGAAATTGCGGACTTGGGATTTGACCTCAGCAGAACGGTTTTCGTTTGCTCCAATTTGATAAGCTTCCAAGGTGTTTCCATAACCATTGGTGATGTAAATTTTACCTTTTCCCTTGGTGACCATATTCATGGCAATGACCATGACGATGACGCAAAAGAGAAAGGAAAAGCCAAGCGAAAGAATGGCAATGAGCCGAGTTTTTTGAAAAGCATTGTCAATATTCATCAGATTATCGAGTCTTTTGGTGTTAAAAGGGGTTTGGATTTCTTCTGTTTTGCTATTTTCTGGATTCATTTTATATTATTTTAATAAATTTCTATGCTTAGGTTCGAAAGCGACTTTTGCCGACTTCATTACTGGCTTGTTTGGCAGAAGTTGCCGCTCCCTTCGCTGCGCCTTTTGAAACGGCGGCAGCGAGCAAAGCACCTGCTTGTCCAATTCCAGAACCCGAAATCACCCAACCTGCTACAACTGGAATCGTGACATAACCCACAATAAGGGTCAATAGGAAAACCCAAGACCAAGAAGTCAAGATATACGCATTGGTATTGCCTTCGAGTCCGACCCCCGACGTCCACATTCCACCATTTTCGACAATGATTTCCCAAAGGCGCACCGCAATAGATTCATAGATGTTTCCGATTCCTAACCATAAGTGCACGGATAAATAACGACCTAGCCATTTGTGATAGGTGGATTCGAAGCCTGGGAAGGCTGAAATGCCAATGACCAGAGGACCGACCACGTAAAGCACCACCAAAAAGAAGACCCGAATGGTATTGATAATCATCAGTAGGGCATGAGAGAGCCGAAAGAGTATTTCTTCGACCATCCGCATCATTGCCCAATAGAGTTTTTCGCCAATCCAGCGAGTGACCTCAAAAGTGGAGGAAATCCCTTCGGTAATCGAATCGACAATACTAGCCGCTTCTTCGTTTTCTTCTGCTTGGATGTCTTCGATTCCGACCAAATTATCATCATTGTCCGTCAGTGGATTGAGGTCACGGGTTTTCAGGATGTCGGTAATGCGAGTATCTTGGGTGATAAAAGCTTGTCCGAGTCCATTATTGATTGCCATCATAATTCCATCGACCGAAGTCATAAATGCAGGATAAAGAATGAG
>CANNZV010007109.1:0-11890 GCA_947561585.1 Caprella mutica | reverse complement strand
CTATTTGGTTTATGCGTCAAGCAGGACGCCATTTGCCAGAATATAAAAAAATACGTTCCCAATTTAAAAATTTCATGGCATTCACACTAACCCCTGAAGCGGTTGTTGAAGCAACACTTCAGCCTATCAATCGTTATGACATAGATGCTGCTATTATTTTTTCAGATATTTTAATTGTTCCCATGATGTTTGGACAAACAGTTGATTTTGTTCCTGGGCAAGGACCTCTTTTAGGAGATCTCAATTTAGAGAAAATGAAAACATTTGATCTTTGTCTTGCTGAACCGGTCTATGACGCCATAAAGAAAACAAAACAAGAGCTAGATCCAAGCAAAGACCTGATAGGGTTTGCCGGAGCGCCATGGACTCTACTCACCTATATGATAGAAAAAGGAAGCAGTAAAAATTTTAACCTCACACGGTTATTTTGCTATCAATCTCCAGAGCTGTCTGCCCATATTCTTGATCTGTTAGCAGATGCTGTGACTGAACATTTAATCAAACAAGCAAAAGCAGGTGCCTCCGTTTTAAAGGTTTTTGACAGCTGGGCCTCTGCTGTTCCAGACACTAAGTTTTTTGAATGGGTTGTTAAGCCCCATAAAAAGATCCGCGAGTCCCTTTTAAAGACCTTTCCGGACATACCTGTCATTTTTTTCCCAAAGGGACTGAGTGATGAAAAAATGAAGATCTATTCTTCTCAAATCAATCCTGACGGTTTGGCCGTAAGCTATACCAATAACTGGACATTACTCAATCAAGACATATCAACCCCTTTACAGGGAAACCTTGATCCTGCTTTGCTGCATACAGGAGGAGACGAAATGATCCATAGCGTCCAATCTATCTGTCAAGCAGCACAAAAACCTTTTGTTTTTAATCTTGGCCATGGCGTTATACCTGACACACCCATTGATCATGTTCACCAGGTCATAGAAAAAGTGAGGATGTTTTCATGAAAAAGGCTGTTGTTTTGTACAATCTAGGCGGACCTGATTCTTTAGAAAATGTTGAACCCTTTTTATTCAATCTTTTTAATGATCCAGCTATTATCTCTTTGCCTCGATTTATCAGATGGCCTTTAGCTAAGTTGATTTCAAAAAGACGAAAAAAAGAAGCAACCCATATTTATCAATCAATAGGTGGGCGATCACCGATTCTTCAAGAAACGGAAAAGCAGGCAAAAAAATTACAGAGTGTTTTGGATGAAAATACAGATGTTTTCGTCTGTATGCGATATTGGCATCCCATGATACCTGAAATTCAACAAAAAATGATCAAAAATGACTATAAATCGATCCAATTAATACCTCTTTATCCTCAATTTTCAACAACAACGAACGGTTCTTTCATTAACGAATGGGCTAAAAAAGCTAAAAAAATAGGCTTAAAAATTCCCACAACCACACCCTGTTGTTACCCTAAAAATGAGCTGTACATCAAGGCTCAAGCCGATATCATCAACCATTATGTAGAACAAAATAATATAAAAAATGACGCCCATTTCTTATTTTCCGCACATGGCCTTCCAGAAAAAATTGTAAAATCAGGAGATCCTTACCCAGAGCACATACACCAAACAGTTCAAAGCGTTTTGGCGGAATGCCCTCAAGTGCAAAACCATACTGTTACTTACCAAAGTAGGGTTGGCCCTTTAAAATGGATAGGTCCCTCTACAGAAGATGTTTTGAAAAAACTGTCTCAAAAACACAAAAACATAGTGATTGTGCCTATTAGCTTTGTTTCTGAGCACTCAGAAACATTGTATGAACTGGATATAGAGTACA
The DNA here is from genome assembly GCA_947561585.1 of Caprella mutica. Classification (NCBI taxonomy): domain Eukaryota; kingdom Metazoa; phylum Arthropoda; class Malacostraca; order Amphipoda; family Caprellidae; genus Caprella; species Caprella mutica. The sequence continues at coordinate 10,106 of CANNZV010007109.1, read as the reverse complement.
AGGAGCTTGCTTTACTAAATGGTGCAAAATCTTTTCTTCGTGTACCAACACTTCAAGATTCAGATGCTTATATAATGTGTCTTAAAAATCTTATTTGTCACCAAAACAATCAAAAATGCGGCAATATTAACTGTTTTTCTAAAAAATGTGACCAAAAATTGGAGCGTTGCTTAAAATGAGTTTTTTATCAGAATACTACCTATGGCTTAAATCTTTTCACATAATTTCAGTTTTATGTTGGATGGCGGCCATGTTTTATTTGCCGCGACTTTTTGTTTATCATGCCGAATCTCCTGTTGGATCTAATCGATCAGAGCAGTTAAAAACAATGGAAAGGAAGCTCTTAAAGCAAATTATGACACCTGCTATGCTTTCAAGTTTTCTTTTTGGAATGGCACTTTTATCAATTAAAGGTCTTGTTGATTGGTCTCTAAGTTGGCCTTGGGTTAAGATAGGGTCTGTTTTATTGTTGTTGTTTTTTCATGGATGGAGTGCAAAAATGGTTCGATTGTTTCAAATTGATCAACGACCCTATCGCCATTTTATCTTTAGGCTTGCAAACGAAATCCCTGTTGTTATAATGATCCTCATTGTCATCATGGTTGTTGTCAAACCCTTTTGACGTCTTTTTTCAAAAATATATTTACTTCTGGTACCCCCCCCTCATGAATTTAAAAGATCTAAAACTGAAGTCACCTTCTGATTTGTTATCCATTGCTGAAGGCTTGGATATAGAAAATGCAAGCAACTTACGCACACAAGATATTATCTATGCGATTTTAAAAAAATCATCTGAACAAAATGTCGCTATTTTTGGTCAAGGTGTTTTAGAAATTCTTCAAGATGGTTTTGGGTTTTTACGGTCTCCTGAAGCGAGCTATTTACCTGGTCCTGATGATATTTACTTATCTCCTAATCAAATAAAAAAACATGCTCTTCGAACAGGTGATTTTGTTGAAGGAGAAATGAAATCTCCAAAAGAGGGTGAACGCTATTTTGCAATGGCTCACGTTAATTCTATCAACTTTAGCGTACCAGAAAGCACAAAAAACCGAATTAATTTTGATAATTTAACCCCGCTTTATCCAGATGAAAGAATTTCTCTTGAGTCGGAAAATCCAACAGATAAAGATTTAACACGACGGGTTATAGATATTGTTGCTCCTTTAGGTAAAGGGCAACGCGCCTTGATTACAGCTCCTCCTCGTAGTGGTAAAACTGTTATGCTAAAAAATGTTGCGCATGCCATTACAGAAAACCACCCGGAGGCATTTTTAATTGTGTTGTTGATCGATGAACGTCCTGAAGAAGTGACTGATATGAAGCGTTCTGTTAAAGGAGAGGTTGTTTCCTCAACCTTTGATGAACCAGCAAACCGTCACATACAGGTTGCTGAAATGGTCATTGAACGGGCAAAACGATTGGTTGAGCATAAAAAAGATGTTGTTATTTTGCTTGATAACATTACACGACTTGCCCGTGCCTATAACACAGTTATTCCGTCTTCGGGTAAGGTGTTAACAGGTGGTGTTGATGCCAATGCTTTGCAACGCCCAAAAAGATTTTTCGGAGCCGCGCGTAATGTGGAAGAAGGAGGGTCCTTGACCATTATTGCAACTGCTTTAATTGAAACAGGATCGCGGATGGATGAGGTCATCTTTGAAGAATTCAAAGGAACAGGTAACTGTGAGGTTGTCTTGGATCGAAAACTAGCAGAAAAACGTATTTTCCCAGCTATTGATTTCTTGAAATCAGGAACTCGAAAAGAAGAACTTCTTTTTTCTCCGGATGATTTGGCCCGAACACATGTCTTGCGCCGGATTATGGACCCTATGGGGTCAGCTGATGGTATGAGCTTTTTACATGAAAAATTGCGAACAACAAAAAGCAATGCAGAATTTTTTGACTCCATGAATGGGGGGTAAGTTTTCACGTGAAACAAGATGTTCAAGAAAAGCTAAAAATCTACCAAAATCTTTTGTTAAAGTGGAATAAGAAAATTAGTCTTGTTTCCATTTCAACAGAAAGCTCAATTTGGGAGAGGCATATTCTTGATTCTTACCAACTGATAAATTTTTTGAATGTTGATGATGAGCTTTTAGATCTTGGTTCTGGAAATGGTTGTCCAGGTCTTGTGCTAGCTATTGCAGGTATAAAACGTGTTATTTGCGTTGAATCGGATGGACGAAAATGTTCTTTTTTGCGTGAAGTTAAACGCAAACTTAATTTAAATGTCGATATAATTGAATCTAGAATTGAGTCTTTGAATAAAAAGCATTATAATCAAATTGTAGCGCGAGGGCTTTGTGATTTGGATCGATTGTTTTATTTGTCCCGTGATTTTATAAGTTCAAAGGGTTTCTACCTTTTATTGAAAGGTAGAAATGTAGAGCAAGAAATTACAGAGGCTGAAAAACACTGGCAATTTCGTTATGAAAAACATCAAAGTCAAACAGATGATCAAGCAAAGATACTGCTTATTAGGGAGCTTGTGTGAGAAAAACCCAAATTATTTCTATTGCAAATCAAAAGGGTGGTGTTGGCAAAACGACAACGGCTGTTAATGTTGCAACAACCTTGTCTGCTGTTGGCCGTAAAACATTGCTCATTGATTTGGACCCTCAGGGGAACGCAACAAGTGGATTAGGCGTCTCTAAAAATCAAAACCATTGTAATATTTATGATGTTTTATTTGATTCAAAAAAAGTTTCTCAAGCTATTTGCAGAACCTTGATTCCTGGACTTGATTTAATCACATCTCATTCCGACCTATCTGCGGCTGAGATTGAACTAGCCTCTTTTGACGATCGTGTTTATGTTTTAAAAAAAGCTTTAAGCTCTTGTCTTGATTCATATGATGTTGTTATTATTGATTGTCCGCCTGCTTTGGGGCTTTTAACCATTAATGCTTTGGCGCTTTCTGAATTTGTTTTGATACCTTTGCAATGCGAATACTATGCTTTGGAGGGGTTGAGTTCTCTTTTGAAGGCTATTAAAAGGATTTCTGTTAATGTTAATGCTGAATTGGACATTTTAGGGATTTTATTAACGATGCATGATCGCCGAGGAGCTTTGAGTCGTGCCGTTGAAGCTGATGTTCGCGATACATTGAAGGGTATGGTTTTTGAAACAGTCATTCCTCGTAATGCCAAAGTTAGTGAAGCGCCATCTCATGGCAAACCTGTTATGATTTATGACATTGCATGTTCTGGTTCTGAGGCGTATATGCGTGCAACGCGAGAAATTTTGAAACGTTTATCAAAGAAGGGGCAAAGCTATGCAAATCAAAAAAAAGTCGTTGGGTAAGGGGCTATCAGCGTTAATTGGCCCTGAATTGATTGATGAAAAAACAACTCAAGGAACCCAAAAAGTTGACATTCAGCTGATTTCTATTTCCCCTCATCAGCCCCGTTCTTTTTTTGATGCTAAGGAACTTCAAGGGTTGGCTCAATCAATTGAAGAGGTTGGTTTAATTCAACCCTTGGTTGTTCGCTCTGATGATTCAGGTGGCTACATCTTGATCGCGGGAGAACGGCGTTTGCGTGCAGCTAAGATGGTTGGGATGAATTTTATTCCTGTTTATATATCTGAACTAGATGATCATCAGGCTCATGAAGCAACCCTTGTTGAAAATATACAGCGGGAAGATTTATCCCCGATCGAAGAAGCCATCGCTTTTGACCGCTATCTAAGACAAACGAACCAAACCCAGTCTGATTTAGCTAGAAAGGTTGGAAAAAGCCGCAGCTATATAGCAAATGCGCTCCGTCTTTTATCCTTACCAGATTACATTCAAACACATGTTCATGAGGGCCGTTTATCTGCAGGTCATGCCAGAGCTTTAATGACATCAGGAGATATGGAAAATTTGACCAATCGCATTTTATCTGAAAATTTAAATGTTCGAGATGCTGAAAGATTATCTCGAGCCGAAAAAAATAAGGCTAAAAAGGGAAACGCTGAATCTTCTTGTACAGACATTGGTGCGTTGGAAGAAAATTTGACAAAGCGTTTTAATGCTTCTGTTCGCATTTCAACTCAGGGCGAAAAAGGCCATATACAGATTTCTTTTGATTCAATGATGCAACTTGATGATATTTTATCTAAACTATCATGAGCATTGCAAAGATTGTTTTCTTGTGAAATAAATATGAATAACATAATAAGGATGAAAAAATGGACAAGCAAAAAGCACTAGAAGCCGCATTGAATCAAATAGAAAGAGCCTTTGGAAAAGGATCTGTGATGAAGCTGGGTCAACAGGGGGCTTCTGTTGATGTTGATGTTATACCAACGGGATCGCTTGGTTTAGATTTAGGCTTGGGCATTGGTGGTGTTCCTAAAGGTCGTATCGTAGAAATTTATGGTCCAGAAAGTTCGGGGAAAACAACTCTGACTTTGCATGTGGTTGCTGAGGCTCAGAAAAAAGGCGGTGTTGCTGCTTTTGTTGATGCAGAACATGCTTTGGACCCAAGCTATGCTCAAAAACTTGGCGTTAATATTGATGATTTGATTATTTCTCAACCAGATGCGGGCGAACAGGCATTAGAAATTGCGGACACACTTGTGCGTTCTGGTGGTGTTGATGTCGTGGTTGTTGACAGTGTGGCTGCCCTTGTTCCAAAGGCTGAATTAGAAGGCGATATGGGTGATTCTCATATGGGCCTTCAGGCACGTTTAATGAGTCAAGCTTTACGCAAATTGACAGGTTCTATTTCTAAAACAAAATGCACAGTTATTTTTATTAACCAAATCCGCCAAAAAATAGGTGTCATGTTTGGAAATCCAGAAACCACAACAGGTGGGAATGCCCTGAAATTTTATTCATCTGTGCGTTTGGATATTCGCCGCATTGGTGCTTTAAAAGATCGAGATGAAATTATTGGAAACCAAACACGTGTGAAGGTTGTTAAAAATAAAATGGCAGCACCATTTAAAGTTGTTGAATTTGATATTATTTACGGTCAAGGCATTTCTAAAGTTGGTGAATTAATAGATTTAGGTGTTAAGCATGATTTAATTGATAAAGCGGGAGCATGGTATTCCTACGGTGATCAACGTATTGGTCAAGGTAAGGAAAATGTGCGGCAGTTTTTAATTGATCATCCAGATATTTCTCAAGAAATAGAAGATAAAATTCGGGCAGCAAACTCTCCAGATAAAGAGACAGAAAGTAAGCCTGCTGAAGAGCTTGCATCGTAAAAGGTAGAATATGTCAGACCTTTCTTCTATACGTACAACATTTTTGGATTATTTCCAACGGCACGACCATCAGGTGGTGCCGTCTTCTCCTCTTGTTCCTATTGATGACCCGACTTTAATGTTTACGGCTGCAGGGATGGTTCCATTTAAGGATGTTTTTCTTGGACTTGAAAAAAAGCCTTATAGCCGTGCAACATCCAGTCAAAAATGTTTACGAGCCGGTGGCAAGCATAATGATTTAGAGAATGTCGGCTATACCTCTCGTCACCATACCTTTTTTGAAATGTTAGGAAATTTTTCCTTCGGCGATTATTATAAAGAAACAGCCATCGAGCTAGCTTGGACATTTTTATCCAAAGAACTGGGTATATCAAAAGAAAAAATGCTGGTGACTGTTTTCCACGAAGATGAAGAGTCAGCAAAACTGTGGTCAAAAATTTCAGGCCTTCCGGATGAAAAAATCATTCGCATTGCAACGAGCGATAATTTTTGGAGTATGGGAGACGTCGGTCCCTGTGGCCCTTGCTCAGAAATTTTTTACGATCATGGGGCATCTATTTCTGGAGGACCTCCTGGATCTAAAGATGAAGATGGAGATCGCTTTGTTGAAATTTGGAATCTGGTTTTTATGCAATACCTGGTTGAAAAAAAAGGAGGAGAAAAACGCCTTTTACCGACCCCTTCCATTGACACAGGAATGGGACTGGAACGTATAGCAGCTGCATTGCAAGGAACTCATGATAATTATGCCACAGATCTTTTCTTAAAACTTATCCACAGCGCACAAAACAACATTCCTAACCGGAATGAAAAACACCTAGAAGCGGCTCATTCTTATCGCATTATTGCAGATCATATGCGATCCGCTTCATTTCTGATTGCAGAAGGTGTTTTTCCTTCGAACGAAGGCCGCGGCTATGTTTTGCGTCGCATTATGAGACGTGCAATGAGACATTCTTATATGCTTGGTCACCATTCTCCTGTTTTAAAAAACATGGTTTTATCTGTTATTCAAGAAATGTCGCAAGCCTATCCAGAGCTTTGCAACACTGAAAACCAAATTATACAAACAGTGATCAAAGAAGAAGAACGTTTTCTTCAAAATTTAGATCGTGGTATAGGACTTTTAAATAAAGAGATTCATAAAATAGAAGGGCAGACAACCCAATTGCATGGTGATGTTGCCTTTACACTTTATGACACTTATGGCTTTCCGTTAGACCTAACCCAGGATATTTTAAAAGCACAGCATATGACCGTTGATGAAAAAGGATTTCAAAATCAATTAAACCAACAAAAGGAAAAAGCACGCTCTGCAACTAAATTTTCCAATAACACACAAAATTCCTCTGCTTGGTTAGACCCTACTTGAAAAAAACGGTCCAACAGAAATGCTTTCTCATAAACAAACGTCGAACTCCTCTCAAGTTATTGAAACTATCCGTTCTGATCAAGTTTGGTGTGTTACACGTGAAACGAGTTTCTATGGGGAATCAGGAGGACAGATCGGAGACGCTGGTATTCTTGAGTATGATGGAAAAAAATATGAAATATTAGACACTCAAATTCCGATTAAAGGGATTGTTGCGCATCAAATGAATGATGGTTTTCCTGATTTGAAAGGCAAAAATGTTCGTTTAACTGTTGATAATGAGCGTCGTAAATGTACAGCTTCAAACCATTCAGTAACACATCTTTTTCATGCTGCTTTGCATGCTATTTTAGGTCAGAATGTTGTTCAAAAAGGATCCTTGGTTTCAGATAAAAGAATGCGGTTTGATTTTTCATCTGACCAACCATTATCTGACTCTCAAATTATACAAATTGAAAATCTTGTTAATAATTGGATTTTTGAAAACAGAACTGTTTTAACAGCTGAAATGAAGCCTGAAGAAGCAATTCAATCTGGTGCGATGGCTCTTTTTGGAGAAAAATACGGAGAGACTGTTCGGGTTGTTTCAATCGGGGATGTGTCTTCAGAGTTGTGTGGCGGAACCCATGTCTCTCAGACAGGAGAAATTGGCTTTTTTAAAATTATTTCTGAAACAGGGGTCGCTGCTGGAATAAGGCGCATAGAGGGGTTAACTCAATTGGAAGCTTTAAAAACATTCTCAAAAACAGTCAGCTTTGTTATCTGAAGTAGGACATCTTTTGAAATGTAAACCAGATGACCTTATGCCAAAAATTCAAAACATGCTTGATGGAATAAAACAGCATGAAAAATCTCTTGCAGGCTTAAGAAAAGAACTTTTTTCTCAAAACAAACTTCAAATGTTGAAGAAATTAATAATGTGTCTTTTATGTATCAAGATTTAAATGGAGCATCTCCCAAAGACTTAAAACCACAAGCGGATGAAATTTTGCGTCAAGCTGTTAAGAAAATTGTCGTTTTAACCACATGTTTAGAGGAACGAATTTCGGTCGTTGTTGGCGTTTCAAAAGACTTAACGGATAAGGTGAGTGCTGTTGATTTTGTTCGGCTGTTTGCAGAGTGTATTGGTGGAAAAGGCGGAGGTGGCCGTCCAGATATGGCTCAATCGGGGGGTGTCGATATCAACAGCCTTCCTCAGGCTGTTGAGTTGATCCGTCAAGAAATTTCCAAACTATAATTGTTTGATAACTTTTTTGACCTCATCTGTGTCTTGATTAAATTTAACTTTTCGCCATTCATGGGTGACGATGCCGTCTGCATTAATTAAAAATGTTGATCGTTCGATGCCCATGTATTTTTTACCAAACATACTCTTTTCTTTCATCACATCAAATGCATTGCAGAGTTCCATGTCTATGTCAGCAATAAGGGGGAAGTTGATGTTAAATTTCTTGATAAAATTGGCATGCTTTTTTGAGGAATCTTTTGAAACCCCAAATACTTTATATCCAAGCTTTTTAAAATCTGAAAATGAGTCTCTATATGTTGCATGCCTGTAGCGTGCAGCCGGGGGTGTTATCTTTGGGATAAAAGTATAAAATGAATGGCGTGCCAATTAAATCATGGAATTGAAAAGCTTTTCCTGTTTCATCATGAAGCGTCAGTTGTGGAATTTTTTGTCCGATCATCGTTGTCTTCCTTTTCTTTTTTTGCTCGTTGGTATTGCTTGCGCCTTAAAAGATTTTTTCTTAAGGCTTCGGATAGTTTTTTTTCATCTTTTTTTGGTTTTTGAGTCATGATTTTACTTTCAAGTTCATATCTTTTGAATGTGTTTGTATCCATACAATGGACATGATTGCAAAGATTGATACGATAGAATAGAAAATATGCCAAGGCAAATGATCTGCAACCCATCCTGCGGTTGATGACTGGGTAATGCGTGTGATGGAGCAAAATGAAGAAAGTAAAGCATATTGCGTTACGATGAAGGGGGTGCGACATAGTTTTGATAAATAAGTCATCAAAGCTGCGGCACAGAGGCCCGAGGCGAAGCTTTCAACTCCCATTGTGAGGGATAAAAACATTGTGTGATGCCCAAGATGGTCGAGGAATGCAAACATGAAACAAGATAAAATCATTAAGCCGGATCCAATTTGAAGGGTGTCTTTTAGGATGTTTTGTTCATGATGAAGCTTGCCGAGACGCCACCACAAAGCATACAAATAAATCCCATTGATTTTGCAATATGACTGATTTCTAACTTTGTAAAACCAATATCCATGAGGTAGGGAATGCCTCATCATGTTTAAAATGGTATCTGTCATTTTAAATAAAAAAATGAAAACCAAGATAATCTGCAAATTTTGAATCGATTGAAAACTTTTATAGAATGTTGATAGAAAGCTTTTCAGCTCAATTTTGGTTTGAACATGAGGTTTTTCAGCATCTAAGAAGCATATGGCTAAAGGCCCAACAAGCACACACAAAGATAAAATTTGGTAGACGGTTGACCAGTTATTAAAAAGGTCTGCTAAATATAAAGCACCACCACCCGCAAACCCACATAGCCAATCCTAAACCCAGTAACGGATGCACTGGCACCAGCCCCAAGCTGTTGACGGGGTAACGCTTCAATGCGAATGGCCTCGATGGTGTTGTCTTGAAACGATGCGCAAGTTGAAACTAAAAAGCAAATAAATGCTGTTTGATAGAGGTGAAGGTCTGGCGATAAATGGCTGAGTATATTCAATAGAACAATAATAGCGATTTGACTCGATAATAACCAAGATGTCCGCTGACCAAATCGTTTGCTTAAACATGGGATAGACAGAGAGTCAATCAGCGGAGCCCACAAGAACTTAAATGCATAAGGGAGGGTTGTTAATGAAAAAAGCCCAATAACACTATATGACAGGCCAACATCTTTAAGCCATGCCTGAAGGGTTCCCACAGTCAAAAAGAATGGTAATCCACTCGAAAAGCTTAATAAAAATATGCAAATCAAGGGGCGGTATGAAAAAAGTTGTTTTTCTTTTGCTTGCAAAACCTTTGAAACCTCTGTGTTTCACATGTCGATGATCATACTGACCATAGCATTATAATTCATTTTCCTCAATTTATACCCAAATCTGTTTTCAAAGAATTATTTTTTTGGGTGTGAGGTGTGGTATAAGTTTTTCGATGGTTGGGCGGTGTAAAAAATGTTAAGAATAATACCTTATATATTAGGCTTTAAAAAAATGAATTCTTCTCAACGTGGCTTGTGGGCAGAAAAAAAATGTATCTGGGTTTTACGATTGAAGGGATATCGTATTTTGTCTCATCGTTATAAAACAAAGCTTGGTGAGATTGATATTATTGCAAAGCGCTTTCAAACATTGGTGTTTATTGAGGTTAAAAAACGTCAAAATTATCGAGATGCAATCTTTGCCATTCGCCCTCAACAAATGCGCCGCATTGAAAATACAGCACATATTTTTTTGAAAAAAAATAAAAAAAATCATTTTAAAAGTATCCGGTTTGATGTCATGTT
>CANNZV010007108.1:0-11902 GCA_947561585.1 Caprella mutica | reverse complement strand
ATGCTACTGTCTTGAAAGAATATGCAAAGCAAAATGCCAGTGTTTCAAAACTGAAAGAGAATAGATGGTACGACTTGTCTGAAATCGCTCAAGAATTGCCAGCAGGAAAATTGACCACTTCCAACCTGAATTCAAAAAAAGAAATCGTTACGTCGGATGAGCAATTTCTATATTTTTATTTTCCAATAGAATCAATTGATAAAAATTCAGAACCGCCCTTCGATTATGTGAAAAGTAAAATCAAACGGGTAATTTTACACCGACGAAAGCAAGCCCTTTTAAACTCCAAAAAAGAAGAAATGTACGCGCGCGAATTGCGGCGAAATAGTGTAAAAATTTATAAGTAGTTCGTAATTCGAACGCCAGTATTTTGATAAAATTTAAGAATGAAAAATATATTTGTTTTACTTTTTTCTCTCGTTTCAACGGTTGCTTTTTCACAAAGGCAAGTAATTGACAAAGTCGTTTCTCAAGTAGGAGGCGAATTGATTTTACTTTCGGAAATCGAAGAACAACATGCCATGCTTGAATCGCAGCAGGGCGTTCTTCCAGACAATGCAAAATGCTTCGTTTTGGATCAAGTCTTAGTTCAAAAATTGCTAATCAATCAAGCAAAACTGGATAGTATTATCATCTCTGACGAAGAGGTGGAGGCTCAATTGGGTGCACGTATCGACCGAATTTTGACGCTCATGGGCAACGATGTTCAGCAGTTCGAAGATTATTACGGGCAAACCGTTGCGCAAGTAAAAGTGCAATTTCGAGAAGATTTGAAAAATCAAATTCTTTCGGAGCGAATGCGTGGTCAAATCATGTCGGATGTAACCGTTACGCCATCGGAAGTCAAAGCATTTTTTGCTCAAATTCCGGTCGATTCCCTTCCCTATTTCAATTCAGAAGTGGAAATTGGAGAAATCGTTATGATTCCAGAGACTAACGATGTTGAAAAAGTCAAAGCACGCCAAAAACTCGAAAGCCTACGCCAGCGAATCGTTGAAAATGGAGAGGACTTTGCTGAATTGGCAGGAAAATTCTCTGATGATTTCGGTTCTGGTCGGGGTGGCGGAGATTTGGGTTGGACACGTCGTGGACAATTTGTTCCAGAATTCGAAGCAGCAGCATATAATCTCGAACCAGGTCAACTTTCAGATATTGTAGAATCAGAATTCGGTTTTCACCTTATCGAGTTAATTGAGCGACGTGGGAATTCAATTCACACCCGCCACATTTTGACTAAACCAAAAATCACGGATGCGGATTTAGCAAAGACTGAGCGTTTGCTCGACTCTGTTCGTAACCTAATCGTCAATGATTCCATCTCTTTTTCACTTGCCGTGAAAAGATTCGGAAACGATAAAGTTCAGAGTTACAACAACGACGGGCGGATGGTCAACCCACGTTCTGGCAATACCTTTTTTGAAATCGGCGATTTGGAAACGGACATCTTTTTCGTAATTGACACGATGGATTTAGAGCAACTTTCAGCACCTTTCCAATTTGCTCAACAAACTGGTGAAAAAGCTTACCGAATTTTACTTCTACAAGCTCGAACCAAACCGCATCAAGCAAATTTGGCGCAAGACTATTCTAAAATTCAGGATGCGGCTATTGAAGCAAAAAAGAACAAATTCACCGATGAATGGATCGATCAGAAAGTCTATTCTACTTTTATAAAAATTGATGAGCAGTACAACGACTGTGATGTATTGGATAAGTGGCGGAAAGATTTGAAAAAGCCGTAAAATTTTGTTGAAAGTTGTAAAAGTTGAAGGTTGAAAGTTCGTTGAGCTTTCAACCTTCAACTTTTTAATGCTACTTTGTTTTTTTTAGTTTAAAATTCTAAACCGGTGGAAATTACTGTTCAAAAAAATACTTCACTCCAACCGTTCAATACCTTCGGAATTGATGTTACCGCTGAAAATTTCGCCGAAGTTTCCAATCCAAAAGAATTTCGAAAAGTACTTAAACTTGATATAAAACCAATCTTAATTCTCGGTGGCGGCAGCAATATGCTCCTCACGCAAAATCAAGAAGGCTTGGTTTTAAAAAATAGTTTTCGAGGCATCGAGATTGTCGAAGAGACTAAAAACGAAGCAATTATCGCAATCGGCGGCGGAGAAAATTGGCATAAATTCGTCCTTTGGGCACTTTCGAAAGATCTCGGCGGCATCGAAAACCTCTCCCTCATCCCTGGGACAGTCGGCGCTTCCCCTATTCAAAATATCGGTGCTTACGGTGTGGAATTAAAAGACGTTTTCGTCAAACTCGAAGCGCTTAGTTTCACCACTGGCAGAAAGAAAACTTTTCATAAAAAAGATTGCAACTTTGGCTACCGCGAAAGCATTTTTAAAAAAGATTTGAAAGGCAAATATTTCATTTCAAAAGTCTTTCTCAAACTCACCAAAACCAATCATAAAATCAACGCGGGTTACGGAGCAATTCAATCGGTTTTAGCTGAAAAAGGAATTGAAAAACCAACTATTCAAAACATCAGCGAAGCAGTTATCGAAATCCGTTCTTCCAAACTTCCCGACCCAAAAGAATTAGGCAACTCAGGCAGTTTTTTCAAAAATCCAGAAATTGAAAAAGACCAATTTTTAAACCTTCAAAAAAAATATCCAAACCTCGTTTTTTACGAATTACCAGACGACCGCTACAAAATTCCAGCAGGTTGGTTAATCGATCAATGCGGTTGGAAAGGCTTGCGCGTCGGCAATACTGGCTGCCATGCAAAACAAGCATTGGTTTTAGTCAATTACGGCGGCGCAACGGGTAATGAGGTCTGGCAATTGGCGAAAAAAATTCAACATTCGGTGAAGAAAAAGTATGGAATTGAATTGACGCCAGAGGTGAATGTTTTGTAGTAATTTAGAACTTGATTTCTGATTTTTCATTATTCAGAATACACTAATAAATTCTAACCATGCAAATAGAAACCATCATTTTCGACCTCGGCGCTGTCCTCATTGATTGGGAACCTCGCCGCCTCTACCGCAAAATTTTCGATAACGAAAAGGACATGGAAAACTTCCTCTCCAATATCTGTACTTCCGATTGGAATGTGCAACAAGATGCAGGAAGAACCTTGGAAGAAGCAACCAAAATTTTGGTTGAAAAACATCCTAAATTCAAAACAGAAATCGAAGCTTTCTACGGTCGTTGGGAAGAAATGCTCGGTGGACCAATTCAATCAACCGTCGATATTTTGGAGCTATTGCAAAAACGAAATAACCACCGACTTTATGCCTTGACCAATTGGAGTGCGGAAACTTTTCCCGTTGCATTGCGCGATTATTATTTTTTAAAATACTTCGAAGGCATCCTCGTCTCTGGTGATGAAAAATTGATCAAACCTGATCCCAAAATTTATGAGTTAATTTTGGAACGATATGACATCAATCCAGAAACGGCAATTTTTATTGATGATTCCAAAAAAAATGTAAAAGGCGCAGAGGCTTGCGGTATTAAAAGCATTCATTTTAAATCGGGTGCGCAGTTGAAGAAGGAGTTGGAAAGGCTTGGGGTTCTATAAAAAATGGGGCACTAACGCTCACTTCTGGTGTAGAAACGAATGCTCCCCCGCTCTTCAGTTTACAACTAAAAAGCGCAATTCGGGGCTGTCTCAAAAGCACTTGAAAGATTTTGCCGTCCAAATATTATTTTGCCACGAATGCACGAATTAAAAACAAATCAAAATTTATTCGTTTTTAATTCGTGCATTCGTGGCAATTATTTGGGTTTAAAAAAAATATTCGAGGCTTTTTGAGACAGTCCCTGCTCGAACTGCTCTGAGATGCTTTGACATGCTCACCAATTCATGTTTTTCAACCCACAAAAAAAGGTTGCCCCCTCCCCGAGGACAACCTTTAATTGAAATTTAAACTCCTTCCGCCTTTCGGCAAAAAAAGTCTTATCTGTTTTTATTCTGCTTTTATAATTCGATGCGTTACTGGTTTTCCAATCAAATCATAAATTGTAATGAAGTAAGTGCCGCCTGAAAACTGACTAAAGTCAATTCTTTTCGACAAGCCTTCTTGCGGAAAATCTTCTGCTCGAAGCACTTTTCCTAACACATTCGAAATAGTATATCGAACTTGTTTCGCTGGTGCTTGCGCCAATTCAATGACCAATTCATTATTCACTGGATTTGGATAAACATATACCAATTTATCTGCCTCAGCCATCAACAACGCGCGCGTTTCAGAGAGCAATTCGAGTTCGTAAGCTGGCACTTTGAATTTAATTCGGTAATAATTATTCACTGCATGTGGTTCCAAATGTGTGAACGTAAATTCAGTTCCTTCCGCATTCAGCGCATCTTCCGATCGAACAATTCCGATATTTGAAAAATTGATATTATCAACCGAATGTTCCACAAAGTAGAAATGCGAATATGGCATTTGAAGGTCAATTCCCCAATCCAATCGCACTTGCGAATTTTGAATTTGATGCGTTTCAAAATGCATGAATCTCGGCATGATAGTCGGACAATTAATTGCTCGAATAACCTGAGATTTTTCAGTAAGATTCCCACAATTATCGGCAACGAACCAAGTTCGAGTAATCAATTTCTCATTTGGCGCAGAAATAACTTCATTTTCGGTAAAGGTCAAACCAGGCAATAAGAAATCGCAGTTGTCATCTGCATAAACCGTCCTTTCCGTTGGTGGAATTGCATCACACTTTACAACCGTATCTGCTGGCACATTATAAATAATCGGCGCAACGGAATCAATTACAAAAATGAACAATTCAAAGGTGGAAGTATTGCCACATTGATCGACTGCATCATACCAACAACGGCGTTTGACTTTATATTGATCAACACAAGTCGAGGAAATTATCGTTTCATGGAAAACGATTCCTGGATTTGGATCACAATCATCCATTGCAATCACACTCGCCGAATCTAAAACAATCACATTATCGCAAGAATAGATAATTGTATCTCCCGAATTCACCCCAAAAAAGTTACTATCCACAACCATGAAATCTGGTGCAATTGAATCAATTAAGGTGATTTTTTGTACACAGGTGCTAGAATTGCCGCAATCATCCACGGCTGTCCAAGTTCGGTCAATTTCAATTGTACAGATATCGAAATTCGTCGTGTCATCACTCATCGAAATCGTTAATGAATCGGCACAATTGTCAGTCGCCGTCGCGATGCCCATCCCGTTCATATCACCACACTGAGCACTCACATCCGCAGGACAAGTAATCACAGGCGGAGTCGTATCAACTGCTCGAATGTAAATCACAAATTCCGCTCGTTGACCACAACGATCTTCCGAAACCCAACGACAGGTAATGAATGATTTAATTCCTTGTGTTTGACAATCGCGTTGCTCTATCAATTCATCAAAATCAAGACTCGGGTTCGGATCGCAATTATCCAAAGTAGCAAAACTTGAAACATCCAAACGTGGCAGTGCATCACACTCAATCGTCAATGTATCGCCACTTGAATAAGGCAAAAGGAAAGAATCGACTTTGGTTAAAATCGGCGCTTTCGTATCTCGAACCTCAATTTTTTGACTACAATTTGAAATATTTCCACATGCATCTATCGCCGTCCATTTTCTAAAAATATCAAAACTACAAGTATCAATCACTGCCGTGCTATCACCGAAAGCAAAGAAATTTATATCATTACAAAAATCAGTTGCAGATGCCACACCCGTTGCCGAAGTATCGGTTGGCATATCGCATTCAACCATCACATTTGCAGGGCAAGTAATTACTGGAGCTACATCATCCACAATCGTTATAACTTGGGTGACGGTACTCACATTCCCACATTCATCAGTTGCTGTCCATGAGCGAATTAATTCGCCGAAGCAAGCGTCGCCTGTCATCATTTCATCCGTTTGAATCATCACCTGCCCGCTGCAATTATCGGTAAAAGTGACGGTTGCAATTGGCGCACTGTCAGCACAACTAATAGAAATAGACACTGGAATGGAATCAACAACTGGCGGCGTGGTGTCAACAATTTCAATCGTTTGTGAAGCTGTTGCTGAATTTCCACATGCATCAGTCGCTGTCCATGTTCGAATAATTGTTTTTGCATTCGGGCAACTTCCTGGCGTTTCGGTATCTGCTGAAGTCATCGTCACATTTGGATCGCAATTATCAAACGGCAGCGGCTGATCCGCCGGAATGGCATCGCTGCATTGAAGGGTAATATCAGCTGGTACATTATTCAAAATCGGCGGATCATTATCTGTTACTGTCAAAGTTGCAGTGGTTGAAATCGCATTTCCACAATCATCGGTCGCTGTAAAAGTGACAGTTACAGAACCTGTCCCTGGACAACCAGTGGTCAAATCAGTGTAATCGTTCGTCCATGTTACACTTCCGCAGGAATCTATCGCCAAGGCTCCACCATTTGCGGTAAGCCAATTATCGACATTTCCTTGATTACCAGTGCCATCACAGTTGATATTTTGATCCATCGCTGGAGAAATCAAAGTTGGCAATTGAGTATCAACTACCTCATAAATTCCAGTTGTTTGGCTTGCATTTCCGCAATCATCAGTAGCCGTAAAAGTGACTGACCACATGCGCGTTCCTCCACAATTTAAAGTCTCATCTGGTGGCGTGGAAGTCCACGTCACATTTCCACAATTATCAGTCGCGCGCGCGCCTCCATTCGTAGCGATCCAATCAAATAAACCGGGATAACTCCCACTCGGATTGCATTCAACCGTTTGGTTCATTGCACCTTGATCGATCGTTGGCGGCGTACTATCCGTGATGGTAATTGTTTGGACGCAAGTGCTTACATTTCCACAATCATCCGTTGCCGTCCAAGTCCGTTCAATGACCGTATTGCAAATCGAAGTATCCGTCGTTACATCTGCATGAGTAATCGTAACATTTCCACAATTATCGCTTCCTGTTGCCTCACCCAAAACTGCCGGTGAAGTATCTGCACCGCAACGAAGCGTTGCGTCAGCAGGGCAATTAATCATTGGTGCGCCGCTATCTGTTCTTGTAATTATTTGAGTTGCTTCCGCAAAATTGCCACAAGCATCGGTCGCCGTCCATGTTCGAATTACACCGCCAGAGCAATTATCACCAAAAGTCGAATCGCGCATCGTAACCATCGGAGCCGTATCACAAGCATCATCAAAAGATGCTGAATCATTTGGCAATGGAGCATCGCAATCAATCGTCACGGGCGCTGGTACAGAAAGCACGGAAGGTGCTTGAGTATCTCGCACCTCAATCGTTTGTGAAGCCGTTGCGGAATTGCCACAATCATCGGTTGCTGTCCATGTTCGAACGAGCGTATAATTCTGTGAGCAACTTCCCGGCGTTGTATTTTCTGATAAAGAAATACTTACATCTGCATCACAAATATCGGTCGCCGTTGGCGTTCCAGAAGAAATCGAATCTCCACATTCCAAATTCAAATCACTTGGAATATTTGTAAAGACAGGTGCTTCGCTATCTGTAATACTGAACGTTGCGGAGGTTGAAATTTCATTATCACAATCATCCGTTGCTGTAAACGTAACCGTAACTGTTCCGCCAGAAGCGCAATCGCCAATCATTCCCGAAAAGTCATTTGTCCAAGTCACGTTGCCGCAATCATCCGTTGCTGCTGCGCCACCATTTGAATTTAACCAAACATCAAAATCACCTTGATTTCCACTATTACTACATTGCACATCAAGATCAGAAGCAGGTCTGTCCAAATTTGGAGGTGTACTATCAACGATATTAAATGTTCCCGTTGTTTGAGCTACATTTCCACAATCATCTGTTGCAGTAAAAGTGACGGAGTAAGAAACGGTATTTCCACATTTAGGAATTTCCGTTCCCGGAAAATCGTTGCTCCAAGTCACATTTACGCAATTATCGGAAGCTACCGCGCCACCGTTTGCGTCAAGCCAATTTTGCAAATCAGGATAAGTATTCGTTGCATTGCATTCAGCTGACATAGTGCCCGCTTCTACAGAAAAAACAGGTGCTTCTCTATCCGTAACCGAAATGGTTTGAATACAAGTTGAAGTATTACCGCACTCATCAGTCGCCGTCCATGTTCGTTCGATGACCATATTGCAAGCCGAAGTTCCGGTTGTCACATCATTGTGAGAAATAGTTACGTTACCGCAATTGTCCGTTCCAGTCGCTTCCCCTAATGCTGATGTGGAAGTATCCCCACCACATTGCAAATCTGCATCTTGCGGACAGGTAATTGACGGTGCTTCTTTATCCTGAATTTCGATTGTTTGTGAAGCAGTCGAAGTATTACCGCAGACATCGGTCGCTGTCCATGTTCGGACAATGATATAAGATTGTGGGCAACTTCCCGGCGTATTCGTTTCAGTCAAAACAGCGATGACGTTCGAATCACAATTATCGTTCACTGTCGGTGCATTATTCGGAATACTTTCAGAGCAACTCAAAATCACATCCGCTGGCACATTATTAAAAACAGGTGGTTGATTATCTCTAATTGAAAAAGTAGCGGTTGTCGAAGCAGTGTTTCCACATTCATCGGTCGCCGTGAAAGTTACGGTTGCATCACCAGTATTCATGGAATTTCCACAATTTGGCGTTAAGCCTCTGTAGTCATTTGTCCAAGTGATTCGGCTACAATTGTCAGAAGCAATTGCTCCGCCATTTGCGTCAAGCCAATTATCCAAAGCCGGTTGGCTACCGCTCATATCGCATGTCACGGACATATCCGAAGCCTCCGTATCAATGGTCGGTGCAGTCGTGTCAACTACTTTTACAAAAAGGGTAAAAGACGTACTGTTTCCACAATCATCCTCGGCAGTCCAACGATATGTTGTCGTTGAAATCATGCCAGTAGCGAGGCAATCAGAAACGTCTGTCGGATTTTCAAAAACAATATTTTGAACAGAAGAACAATTGTCTCTTGCCGAGAAATCATCCATTTCAAAAGTTTTTACATTATCACATTCGAAAGTGATGGTTTCGCCGTCTGAATACCGATCGAGCATCGGATTTTCTTTTTGTAAAACAGGCGCTTCATTATCTAAAATAGTAATTTTTTGAATACATCTCTCTTCATTTCCACATTCGTCAATCGCCAACCAAGTCCGATTGATAATGGTCGTACAAGGCACTGAATTATCTAAATCATCCGTGGATGCAAGGAAGGTAACCGCATTACATTGATCTGTCGCTGTCGCCAAACCAGTACTCAAACTATCGGTCGGATCTGTACAATTTATTGTCAAATCAACTGGACAAGTAATGGTCGGTGGCAAGCTGTCAACGATGGTAATTACCTGTGATGCCGTCTCGATATTTCCGCACGCATCCGTTGCCGTCCATGTTCGAATCAATTCACCAAAGCAATCATTTCCAGTCATTGAATCACTCATGGTTATAGTTGGTCTTGGATCACAATCATCTGAGAAGGAGGCATTCGTCATTGGAATTGGCTCAGTACAGCTAATCCGAATCGGAGCAGGCACATTGGTTACATTTGGTGCTTGCGTATCTCGTATTTGAATCGTTTGCGAAGCCGTTGCCGTATTTCCGCACGCATCCGTTGCTGTCCAAACTCTAAGAATATCTGAATTTTCTGGGCAACTTCCGGGAGTCGTTGTTTCATTGAGACTCATCGTCACATTTGGATCACAATTATCAAAAACCAATGGTTCATCGGTTGGTATTGGATTCGTACATTCAATTTGAACATTCGCTGGAACATTATTCAAAAGCGGCGGATCCGTATCCGTTACGGTGAAGGTTGCCGTGGTTTGCGAAGCATTTCCACATTCATCCGTTGCCGTGAAAGTAACGGTAACAGCACTCGTCGTAGCACAACCGGGCGTTACATTTGTAAAATCATTTGTCCAGGTTACGCTGCCGCAGTTGTCGGAAGCACTTGCCCCTGCATTTGCGTCAAGCCAATTATTTAAATTTAAAATATTGCCTGTACCATCGCAAGGCACATTCATATCCCTTGCTTCAATATTAATGCTTGGCGGAGTTGTATCTGTCACGTTGAAAGTACCCGTATAATTCATTGAATTGCCACATTCATCCGTTGCCGTAAAAACGACTGTAAATGTTTTTGTAAAACCACAACCAGAAGTTTCTGTTCCGGGTGAGTCATTTGTCCAAACAATTTGTGTAGCATCAGTACAATTATCCGTGGCGGAAGCACCGCCGTTAGTATCTACCCAATCAAAAAAGGAAGGATAAGAACCGAGGTCATTACATTCGACGGTCGGATTGTTGCCGGGAGCAATTACTGGTGGGACATCATCTATAATTGAAAAATTCGCAGCAGTCGTCGAAGTGTTTCCACAATCATCCGTTGCTACAAAAGTGACAACGACAAAATCACCACAACCTGGTAAATTGAAACGATCAAAATCATTTGACCAAGTCACTCCCCCACATACATCGGAAGCTCTCGCCCCACCATTTGCGTTAAGCCAATCTTGCATACCGCTCATGTCATCGCAAGCAACCGAAAGATTGGCTGCAGGGTTAAAAATATCTGGAGCGGTGGTGTCTTTGATAATAAATCTCGCGGTAGCAGAAGTTGAATTTCCACAATCATCAGAAACTATAAATTCAACTGTTCGAACGCGCGTCGTGCCACAACCGGGCACATCAGAAACGAAGCGATAGTCCCAATTTACGGTCAATCCACACTCATCAGTTGCAGTCGCTCCTCCGTTACCTGCAATCCAATTATTCGCTTCTGTCTGATTTCCAGTACCATTACATTCGACGGTCATATCGCTTGGAAGAGCTGTGAAAACAGGAGCCGTTGTGTCCTCGTAAGTAATTGTCTGAGTACAATTTGAAGCATTTCCACAAGCATCCGTTGCTGTCCACGTTCGAGTAATTACGTAGTGACAATCGCCAATATCGTTGCGGCTATCAGAGGAAGAAATAATAACATTTGTGTTTTTACAATCATCTGTTCCTGTCGCAGTACCTGCATTGGCGATATCTGCTTCGCAACCATAACTTTTATCAGCAGGGCAAGTAATTTGCGGTGCTTCGTTATCATTTATTTTAATCGTTTGGACGCATTCTGCGTAATTATCGCAATGATCTGTTGCTGTCCATTTTCTTAAAAGTATATCTGAACACCCGCCCAATTGCAAATCATCTCGGAAAGTAACCACCACCGAAGTATCGCAACCATCTATTGCCTGAGCGTAGCCCAAAACACCGGGTGTGGTATCATCACCACAATCCACCACATAATCACGCGGACAATCAATTGTCGGCTTGGCTTTATCGTGCCGAGCTACGTAAATCGTATAGGTCGAACGATTGGCACAGCTGTCTCTCGCAACCCACCAACATTTCATCAATTCGAAATACCCCTCACGGCTGCAATCAACTTGCTGCCGAGTATCTCGAAATTCAACATCTGGATCAGGATCGCAATTATCCGTTGCGGTGATACTGCCATCAAACAATAAAATCGGATCGGAGCAATCCATCCAAATTGTATCACCTGAATTATGGGTTTGCAACAAAGGATCGTTTATAACCAATGTTGGAGAAGTCGTATCTCTCGCAGTGATAGTTTGCGTTGCTGAAATATTTGCACCGCAAGAATTGGTCATATTCCAAGTTCTATAATAACGCGTTTCGCAAAAATCGCGAGCAATACTATCTTTTTTTGTAAAAGCTAAATTTGGCATTCCGCAACACAGATCCTGTGCTATTGGAGTTCCAAAAAACGGTGTTTCATTACAATCTATCAACTTGTCTGGGGGAACATAGGTGAACTCGGCACATGTTGCAAACACTGCAGATTCTAATTTATTTTTTTCGATTTCTTCAAAAGCAGAAGAAGGGTTTAGTCCAAACATTCCCAAAAAAAGCGGAAGCAATAGACCTGGCAGGTAAAAATTTTTCATTTTGGTAAAAATTGTAA
>CANNZV010007107.1:0-11903 GCA_947561585.1 Caprella mutica | reverse complement strand
TCCCTATATACAGTCTAATATGTCCCTATATAGTATATAGAGTCTAATGTGTCCCTATATACAGTCTAATATGTCCCTATATAGGATATAGAGTCTAATATGTCCATATATACAGTCTAATATGTCCCTATATAGTATATAGAGTCTAATGTGTCCCTATATACAGTCTAATATGTCCCTTTATAGTATATAGAGTCTAATATGTCCCTATATAGTTTATAGAGTCTAATGTGTCCCTATATACAGTCTAATGTATACAGTCTAATATGTCCCTATATACAGTCTAATATGTCCCTATATAGTATATAGAGTCTAATATGTCCCTATATAGTATATAGAGTCTAATGTGTACCTATATAGTATACAGAGTCTAATATGTCCCTATATAGTATATAGAGTCTAATGTGTCCCTATATAGTATATAGAGTCTAATGTGTCCCTATATAGTATATAGAGTCTAATGTGTCCCTATAGAGTATATAGAGTCTAATGTGTCCCTATATACAGTCTAATATGTCCCTATATAGTATATAGAGTCTAATATGTCCCTATATACCGTCTAATATGTCCCTATATACAGTCTAATATGTCCCTATAAACAGTCTAATATGTCCCTATATAGTATATAGAGTCTAATGTGTCCCTATATACAGTCTAATATGTCCCTATATAGTATATAGAGTCTAATGTGTCCCTATGTACAGTCTAATATGTCCCTATATAGGATATAGAGTCTAATATGTCCATTATACAGTCTAATATGTCCCTATATAGTATATAGAGTCTAATGTGTCCCTATATACAGTCTAATATGTCCCTTTATAGTATATAGAGTCTAATATGTCCCTATATAGTTTATAGAGTCTAATGTGTCCCTATATACAGTCTAATGTATACAGTCTAATATGTCCCTATATACAGTCTAATATGTCCCTATATAGTATATAGAGTCTAATATGTCCCTATATAGTATATAGAGTCTAATATGTCCCTATATACAGTCTAATATGTCCCTATATAGTATATAGAGTCTAATATGTCCCTATATACAGTCTAATATGTCCCTATATACAGTCTAATATGTCCCTATATACAGTCTAATATGTCCCTATATACAGTCTAATATGTCCCTATATAGTAAATAGAGTCTAATATGTCCCTATATAAAGTCTTATATGTCCCTATATAGTATATAAAGTCTATTATGTCCCTATAAACAGTCTAATATGTCCCTATATAGTATATAGAGTCTAATATGTCCTTATAAACAGTCTAATATATCCCTATATAGTATATAGAGTCTAATATGTCCTTATAAACAGTCTAATATGTCCCAATATAGTATATAGACTCTAATATGTCCCTATATACACTACATATATACAGTCTAATGTGTCCTTATAAACAGTCTAATGTGTCCTTATAAACAGTCTAACATATCCCTATATACACTCTAATATGTCCCTATATACAGTCTAATATATCCCTACACAGTATATAGAGTCTAATGTGTCCCTATATAGTATATAGAGTCTAATGTGTCCCTATATAGAATATAGAGTCTAATATGTCCCTATATAGTATATAGAGTCTAATGTGTCCCTATATACAGTCTAATATGTCCCTATATAGTATATAGAGTCTAATATGTCCCTATATAGTATATAGAGTCTAATGTGTCCCTATATGGAATATAGAGTCTTATATGTCCCTATATAGTATATAGAGTCTAATGTGTCCCTATATACAATCTAATATGTCCCTATATAGTATATATATAGAGTCTAATGTGTCCCTATATAGTATATAGAGTCTAATGTGTCCCTATATAGTATATAGAGTCTAATGTTTCCCTATATGGAATATAGAGTCTAATGTGTCCCTATATACAGTCTAATATGTCCCTATATAGTATATAGAGTCTAATATGTCCCTATATAGTATATAGAGTCTAATGTGTCCCTATATGGAATATAGAGTCTAATATGTCCCTATATAGTATATAGAGTCTAATGTGTCCCTATATACAATCTAATATGTCCCTATATAGTATATATATAGAGTCTAATGTGTCCCTATATAGTATATAGAGTCTAATGTGTCCCTATATAGTATATAGAGTCTAATGTGTCCCTATATACAGTCTAATATGTCCCTATATAGTATTGTTGCAGTTGAGTAAATTAAAAGTGTTGCTATCGCCTAGGCTCTAGGTAAAGTTTGTGATATCGCAGGGATGGATGTAAACACAATAGGTTAACTTGACAGGTTTACTCTTCTACAGTTGAATGTAACATCAGGTGTTGTTACAATCAGGCACGTACTCTTAAAATAAAAGAAAATGAACTAAATTAGACTATTAGTCATATAATAAATGAAATAAGTGATCCTATATAAAGTAATCTTTTACTATATAGGATATAAAATAGAAACAAAACAGATATTCCATTCCGGAAAAACTGGTAAGAGGTAGGTGGGTAAATCACATTTAGTTCCAAAACTCTAATAAAACATGGTAAATGTTTATATAATAAACAAAACTTACTTATTATGGTGTTCTATGCAAAATGGGGGAAGATGGAACATATTGTCTTTAGTTGTTTGGTATAGTTACGGTTATATTGAAGAAAAACTCATATAAAACTAGAGGAGAGCTTAATATTTTTGGAAATGACGCCGGTAAAATTAGGTTGTGTGACTATTGTGTCGTGAGAGGTGTAAGTGAGAAGTGTGCTATTATTTTTTGGAAAAAGGGGATTGAATTCAAGTAGGGCGACTTGACACTCCCGGGGCACTTTAAGTCAACTTCTGCGAAGTAAGGGTGCATCTAGGGTGTTCCTTGCTGGGAACAAGAAGTACCAAGTCAGTGATAGCCCGAGAAGTGGTCCTTTTTGCTGAGCTTCCTGGAAGAGGAGGGAGGGAGATTGTTGCTGAACGAACTAAACCATCGCTGCTGGGTGCTGCAGTTATGATTTTTCCTAGTGGCCAATGATTCCTTGGAACGTTCTTTGTTCGTACTGTGACTACATCACCTTCTGTGATGCAGGGTCGAGTGGTCTTCCACTTATGTCTTTGGGTGAGAGAACGCAAGTATTCGGAGCGCCAGCGGCACCAAAACTGTTCACTGAGAAATTGGACACGGCGATAACGTCGTTTACCATAAGACATAATGTCTGCTTCAGAATAGCTGTCTAGGAGAGGTGAAGGATTCGGGTCTTTAAGGGTCAGCAACATGGAGGGAGACAGCGGGGTAGGATCATCTGGATGATTCGGATTAACTGTGAGGGGAGTATTGTTGACGATCTTTGAAGCTTCGGCTAGGAGGGTGTGGAATTCGTCTCGTGACATTCCACGGTTAGACATCAATGCAATCGAGGCCTCAAGAACTCTTCTAACGGAGCCAATTTTACGCTCCCAACTGCCACCGTGGTGGCTCGCGTAGGGTGGGTTGAGGATCCATTCAATGCCTTGAGCAGTGAATTCATTGGAGAGCTGTGTTATATCAAGGCCTTCAATTTGTCTTTTAGCGGATATAAAGTTCTTTCCTTGATCTGATCAGATTAACTTGCAATCACCTCTGATTGCAGTGAAGCGGGAAAAGGCGTTCCTGAAAGAGATGGTGTCCATGGAGTTGAGTGGTTCTAAATGTATAGCTCGGGAAGTGAGACATACAAATATTATTGCCCAGATCTTCTTTGTAGGATTTGAAGAACGAGTTCTGACTCCATCGTGTATGAAGAAGTGACCGAAGACGTCGATACCAACACTTGTAAAAGGAGCATCTGGCGTTACTCTATCAATAGGAAGATCGGCCATGAGTTGATTTTCTGGTGGGGATCTCAGCTTTCGGCATGTCACGCACTCTCTGATCATCTTTCTGATGAGTTGTCTGCCATTTTCAATGAAATAACCTGCTTGGTTAATAGCTCCATGACTTATATGGGAACCTTGGTGTTTGATGATGTTGTGGAAATGGACGATAATCATATTAGCGAGTGGGTGAGATTGAGGAATTAGGATGGGGTGCTTTACAGAGAATGAAATCTCTGCTGCTTTCAGTCGTCCACCGACTCTCAGAATATCATTTGAGTCGAGTCTTGGAGACAGTTTTGATAGCTTTGAATTATCAGGAATGTTCTTATTGAGCCTCAGCAAACTCTTGACGGGTTCAAAACACTCTTTCTGAGCTTCTTTGATAATTAACTGAGTGACTTCTTCTGTACTGTAGATCAATTTACGTGGTGCGAGTGATATTCCTCTTTTCTGTCTCATAAGGTCTACCTTGTGACGAACTCTAAGGACATACTTGACTACATTGATCATTCTGTTTAGCTGACTTATCCTACGAAATAGGGTGAAGAAAGGTCCTTGAATGTTATTGGTATTACAGCAAAGGACATTTGTGATTTTCTTTTCTTCAGGGAGAGTTTCTTCTATATCTATGGGATTTTCTTGATCTTCAGAGATGTTTGGGGGCAGTTTCAGAAATGGAGGACCACTGAGCCACATGGAGTTCTGAAGTGCAAGGGGCGTGTGAGGACGACTTGCAATATCAGCTGGATTTTCAGAGGTCTTCACATATTTCCAATCATCTTGCTTGGTGAGGGCCAGAATGTTGTTGATTCTTCTTTCAACATATTTACTGAATCGTTTCTGGTTGTTGTTTATATAGCCTAATACAATTTTGCAGTCAGTATAAAAGACAGTTTTGTCAGGTTTCTGACATAGATCCGAGAGAACAGTTGTAACGCTGCGACTCAGTTCTAGAGCCGCACAGAGTTCCAGTCTGGGCATTGTCGTCGCCTTCTGTGGAGCCACTTTTAAGCTCTGCTGACAAATCTCACGTGCGATTCTTCATTGTTTGAAGTCTTGACGTATATTGCGTATCCAATCGCAGACTCTGAAGCGTCTGAGAAAGCATGAATTTCCATTGACGTAGGATGAAAATTCGTTGGATAGAAACTGCGTGGTAAACTGAATTCGTTAATTTTCTCCAGTTGCGCCAGCCATGTTTTCCAAACATCATGGTACTTAGTTGGTAATGGGTCATCCCATCCGTAATCTTGTAGAGGGTTGTCTTTATCTTTAGGTGGCAGGATGGAGCGTTGGATCAATCGACCTTGTAGAATAATAGGACTGATAAATCCAATAGGATCATAAAGTGAATTTATTATGGATAATATTCCACGTTTGGTGAAGACTCTCGAGGGGATAGATACATTGATGAGAAATTTGTCTTCGCAGGTATCCCAACACAGTCCCAGAGTCTTATGGCTACTGTCATTGTGTTCTGTGGGAAGATTTGTGTTGCCTTGAGCACATTCAGATTCAGGAAAACACTTGATCAGTTCTGGTGAGTTGCTGACTATCTTGTGTAGACGTATGTTGTGATCTTTTAGTAGATCAATAGCTCTTGAAAGTACATTGGAAGCATGGTCAACAGTGGCGCAGGAGTACAATCCGTCGTCAACATAGAATGAGTTGTTGATGTATCTAGAAACAGCACTGTCTTCGGGATTGCTGCTTTTGAGCGCACAGTATTTGAGAGCATATGTCGCTACTGCTGGACTGCTCGTGCATCCAAAGATGTGTGTGGAGGATCTATAGGCAACAATATCATTTTCTGGATTATTGTTGTCATACCAGAAAAATCTGAGATAATCTCGTTGTTCTATCGGAACCTTGAAATTATTAAACATTGCTTCTATGTCCGCACCGAAAGCAATTGGATTTTCTCTGAAGCGAAGAAGCACTCCTCTGAGTTGATTGTTGAGGTCAGGTCCTTGGAGAAGGTTGTCGTTCAGACTTTGTCCGTAATATCGAGCAGATGCATCATAGACCAGTCGATACTTATTCTTTTTTGCTTGATTGACACAGAATATGGGTAGGTACCATGACTTTGGGGAGTTAAGGTCTTCTGATGGAACTTTTTCAACAAAGTTTTTATCTAAGTTCTTTTGCATTGATGTTAAGCAGGCTTGGAGTTTGTTAGCATTTTTTTTAAGGTTGGACAAAGTAGTTTTTGATCTCATATACACAGGATTCTTGTTATTTGGTAGGTTGTTATGCTTCATGGGTAATGGCAGTTCGAGATGTCCTTCGGATGTCGTTCTAATATTCTTTTCCATTATTGTAAGAAACTCTCTGTCTTCCTTTGAGTTTCCAGGAGAGTCATCATCATGGAGATTCTCAAAGATATGAAAATTGTGGTCAAGTGATTGTGGAGGAAATTTGAATTTTACCTCGATCGACTTGAGAGGCGTTGCTGTTGTTTTGAGAATAACATGCTTCTTAGGAGTATTCTGATGACTGGGACATACATTACCAACCATACAGTACCCGAGAGGTGTTTTGTGAACATAGGGTTCCAAGTTAGTTAGACAAGTAGTGGCCATTTCTCTGCCACAGTTCCTTCCAACCAATATCATGACATCAGCCTTGCTGTCATATTCAGGGAAAAACTTTGCATACCGTCTTGTGTGATGGTGTCTCTTGACCATAGACGGAGTAGCAACTTCATGTAGTGTGTTAGCTATGTTGGAGCAAGACAGGGCTTCATTAATATGAACTACTTCTTTTTCATTCACACCTTTGATCTGCAAGCCTGTTACCAGTTTGCCGGATGTTGACATTTCAAAATTTTGACTAACAAAATTAATATTGTATTCTTGAGTTGGGAAAGATTTCCCAAAGAAGCTAATGAGTCTATCATCAACTAGAGTGGTGTTGGACTGCTCATCCAATATACAGTAGCATGTAAGCTTTTTCTCTTCATTTCCCTCCAAGGTGACATCAACTAGAATTGTTTTGGAACAATTTTTGCCTGTGCTTGTTCCACATACTTTGGTGCAGAGGACAGTGTTGTTGCTGTTCTGCGAGTCTCTTCTGTCATTGGAGTTCTTAAGCTTGTCGCCCACATGATCGGATCAGAAACGACGCGGAAGCTTACGAAGTCTCGGAACGGACACGACACGACTCTCGTACGCACACCAGTTCAGACGACTTCGGAAAGGAAACCGTGCCGACATCACAATACTTATAAGAATATAACAATTAAAAGTTAAATTTTATCGATCATGACAACTATTTTATCCGATAGGTATTTGATAAAAAAAATCGGTAGCATCGTTGTTATTTTAATTTTCAGTTCGAATCTTTCTAATTTATTACCATATTAGTGTACTTCCCAATTAAAATAAACGCTTTTCCCCCAAAAAAAATATATAAAGAAAAATGTGGTTAAAAAAATATGAGTGAATTTTTTATAATTTATTTATAATTTTTTATATAAGAAACATATAAAAAAATGTATACAAAAAAATATATATAAACAAAAGTATGCAAATAAAATGTATGCAAATGAAATTTATGTAAATGAAATTTATGTAAATGAAATTTATGTAAATGAAATTTATGTAAATGAAATTTATGTAAATGAAATTTATGTAAATGAAATTTATGTAAATGAAATTTATGTAAATGAAATTTATGTAAATGAAATTTATGTAAATGAAATTTATGTAAATGAAATTTATGTAAATGAAATTTATGTAAATGAAATTTATGTAAATGAAATTTATGTAAATGAAATTTATGTAAATGAAATTTATGTAAATGAAATTTATGTAAATGAAATTTATGTAAATGAAATTTATGTAAATGAAATTTATGTAAATGAAATTTATGTAAATGAAATTTATGTAAATGAAATTTATGTAAATGAAATTTATGTAAATGAAATTTATGTAAATGAAATTTATGTAAATGAAATTTATGTAAATGAAATTTATGTAAATGAAATTTATGTAAATGAAATTTATGTAAATGAAATTTATGTAAATGAAATTTATGTAAATGAAATTTATGTAAATGAAATTTATGTAAATGAAATTTATGTAAATGAAATTTATGTAAATGAAATTTATGTAAATGAAATTTATGTAAATGAAATTTATGTAAATGAAATTTATGTAAATGAAATTTATGCAAATGAAATTTATGTAAATGAAATTTATGTAAATGAAATTTATGTAAATGAAATTTATGTAAATGAAATTTATGTAAATGAAATTTATGTAAATGAAATTTATGTAAATGAAATTTATGTAAATGAAATTTATGTAAATGAAATTTATGTAAATGAAATTTATGTAAATGAAATTTATGTAAATGAAATTTATGTAAATGAAATTTATGTAAATGAAATTTATGTAAATGAAATTTATGTAAATGAAATTTATGTAAATGAAATTTATGTAAATGAAATTTATGTAAATGAAATTTATGTAAATGAAATTTATGTAAATGAAATTTATGTAAATGAAATTTATGTAAATGAATTTTATGTAAATGAATTTTATGTAAATGAAATTTATGTAAATGAAATTTATGTAAATGAAATTTATGTAAATGAAATTTATGTAAATGAAATTTATGTAAATGAAATTTATGTAAACAAAATTTATGTGAATAAAATTAATTCAAATAAAATGTTATTCTTCTTATTTCAATAACTTTTCGTATTAATATCAACGTATTCATCACGCAGTAGAATATTCACAGCTATTCCAATCTTCCATATCCATCCCAGCTTCTCCATACACCGTTCTGCGCATGCGCAATCTCTCGGACGCATCAGAACTATCAAAAAAATATTCTTTCAAAGATATCCGCGTCGTTTCCGTTCCGATCTGACGCGTCGTTTCGTTTCCGATCCGAGCAGGTGGGCGTTAGCACGTTCAAATGTATTGGTTAGATTTTTGTCTGATGCTTCGTGTCCGTTCCGATGCGTCGTTTCCGATCAGGTGGGCGACAAGCTTTATACTCTTTGGGTGTGGCTCTATGCATTATTGTTAGATGTTCGAGGCCACAAATGTCACATTTGACATTAAATTTACAGTTCTTGTAGTAGTGATTGCCCAGACATTTGAAGCATAATTTGTTTGTATAGATGAGATTCTTCTTGTCTGCATAATTCATTTTGCAGAAGGCTTTGCATTGAATGAGGGAATGAGCTGAAGTTAGGTGATGGTGACAATACTTGTCTGAAGTTTGTTGGGTATCCTCAATTTTCTCTGGAGTTTTGGCAGGTTCTTGTGAAACATTAGATTGAAGAACTTTAAAGTTTTGCTTGGGAAGGTACTGTTTAGGAAATTTATTGAACAGAGTTTCATAGTTTTGATTTGACTGAAGTCTAGCTTGCTTCTTGATGAAATTTACAAAGATATTAAATGGAGGGTGGAAGCCATTGGATTCTTCATGAGAATGACCAATTTTCCTCCATTCATTTTGAAGGTAGTCTGGAAGTTTCCTCCTTAGCTCTTCTAGTCCAGAAGAGAGGTTTACATTCTGTAAATCAGGACAACGAGGGAGGTTGTACTGAATAATTTTGCATAAATCGTGCATGTCGTGCAGCTTATTTCCAAGCTGGGGTTGTTGTATGACAGGAAATTCTTTCATTTTGTTTACAAGTTCACGAGTGATACTTTGTTGGGAACCAAATCTTTGTACTAAGTTTTCCCAAACTTCTACAATATCCTCATTCGTAGCTATGTGAATGGCTGACAGATGCCTCGCTATGGCTTTCTGTGGCTCACCAACACAATATGAGGAAATCAGTTGTAGCACTTTTAAGGGGGGAAGATTCAGGGAACCAATGTAGCTGTCCAGTTGGCCAGCCCATGACCAGAATTTGGTTGCAGTTCCATCAAATGGTTCAATTGACTTCTTTATCAGGTCCTGCTCAAGAAGGTGGTTGCTCATCAGTTGGAGATTATCATATCCATGGTGTGATGAACTTGCAGGATGGGGTTGGGAGACATGAGCAAAGGGTGGGGTGAAATTTGTTTGACTGTGATAAGTGTTTGCTGCTGATTGATTATTTGGATAATGTTGAAATTTAGATATGAAAGAAGGATTTAATTGTTGATTGATATTTGTGTTATTGCAGTTTGGAACATTTGAGTGACCACTATTTAGAGGGATGGCATTAGAATAATGAGAAATGATAGGTTGATAAATAGATGTATGGGGATGAGATAGGGGTTGCATCCTGGAATATAGATTGGCATTAGCATTTTGAACATAGTTAGAGACACTTTGGGAAGGAAATTTAGGGATAAATGTATTTGTGTCACCAATATTACTAAATTTATAAGTAGAGTTTGAAATAGGATTTTCAACATTAAGACTAGGATCATATTTATTTGAGGTACTACTATAGGTATATATAGGTTTATATGGAGCATTATCATTTGGCATGGACATGGAAATTTTATCATTTGTTACAACATAATTAGAAAAATGCTCACTTAGAGTAGGGACACTATGATTGTTAGCACTTGAATGAGTTACAAGTGTAACATGAGATTCTTTACTGACAGTTGGGGAGATTATGGGTTTATCTACAATAATATTGGAGATAGATTTCTCAACATTAAGACTAAGATTAGCATGTGGTTCAGACAAAGAAACTTGATCATTTACATTAACAGGATTAGAAAACTGTTCACCTGAAGTAAGGACATTTTGACTGCTTACACTTGAACGAGTTACAAGTGTAACATGAGATTCTTTACTTACAGTTGGAGTAATTATAGATTTATTAAAATTACTATTTGATATAGGATTATGATGAGGACTCATAGCTTCTCTGGAAAAGCTAACATCAGATGTAGTCAGCCCTGTAGCTCCATGATCCTGGTATGTTCCATCCTCTTCTTCACAGATAGAAGGGGAAGTTGGAGCTGATGTAAACAATTGAGAAGATAGGGAAAATCCAGATCGTACACTGTTATCATCAAATTTGGACAAACTATCCCGACCCTGGCTTGTCAAGATTGTGTTGATATTGGCAATAACTTCTGCAGCATCTTTCTTGTAATCTATTCTTTGAGATCTAATATCTTGGCACTCTTCAATTGCACCAATTTCATTTAGGCGAGAGCAAAGAATTCTGTTGACGGCAACTAAATCTTTGGCGGATGATTTTAGAGTTTTGGCAAAACTCGTCAAATTATGAGATTTGTTCACATCAGGTGAAGAAGAGTCATCCAGACTCAGTTTGGTTAAATCAGTGGTGACTAATTCTTCAAAGTTGTCAGTTCTATCTTAATAAATTTCTTTCAACTCATTCAGAGGCATCTTTAAATCCCTCTTGGGACGAGCACCAGTACACTGTGGCTGTGTGGGCTGGATAATTTGACTTTGTTCTCCATCCATCATGAGAACTGAATAAAGTACTGTTGCAGTTGAGTGAATTAGAAGTGTTGCTATCGCCTAGAGCCTAGGCGATAGCAACACTTCTAATTTACTCAACTGCAATAGAGTCTAATATGTCCCTATATACAGTCTAATATGTCCCTTATAGTATATAGAGTCTAATATGTCCCTATATAGTATATAGAGTCTAATGTGTCCCTATATGCAGTCTAATATGTCCCTATACAGTATACAGAGTCTAATGTGTCCCTATATACAGTCTAATATGTCCCTATATAGGATATAGAGTCTAATATGTCCCTATATACAGTCTAATATGTCCCTATATAGTATATAGAGTCTAATGTGTCCCTATATACAGTATAATATGTCCCTATATACAGTCTAATATGTCCCTATATACAGTCTAATATATACAGTCTAATATGTCCCAATATAGTATTTAGAGTCTAATATGTCCCTATATAGTATATAGAGTCTAATATGTCCCTATATACAGTCTAATATGTCCCTATATAGTATATAGAGTCTAATATGTCCCTATATACAGTCTAATATGTCCCTATATAGTATATAGAGTATAATATGTCCCTATATACAGTCTAATATTTTCCCTATATACAGTCTAATATGTCCCTATATAGTAAATAGAGTCTAATATGTCCCTATATACAGTCTAATAT
>CANNZV010007106.1:0-11969 GCA_947561585.1 Caprella mutica | reverse complement strand
CTAAGTTTTAATTGGCCTAAATTATGTGTTCCTAAATAATAAAATAAAGCATCCTTTAAAGACCGTCCCTTATAATCTTCCCATTTTACTACAATATCTCCATATACACCACCTTCATTATAAGTAGATATCATAGGTATATCCTTAAAGTCATCTGGAGACATTAATTTGTGTTTAATGGAATCAAGTACTAAATTTTGAATAGTATCTCTTAAGAGTAAAGATTCAAACTCCGATTCTGTTAATATAAGCTGTTTTTTAAAAGGTAAATCCATTTCTACCTTTTCTTTAACAATGATTCTAGCATCAAATATATCACAGTTAATCATTTTTGGTGTACATCCAATTACTAAAGTAATTATCAAAAAAAATATAATTTTTAGTCTTACCATGGTCTAGTTTTTCTAATTGGAAAAAAGTATTGTTGATAATTTTTTACAACGTTTTTATAGTTGCTTAATCCTCTTGTTAATCTTGTATAGGTCGATGTATTAGGTAATTCCCATGCTACAGCCTGATTTACCGTCCACTCATGAATTACTCCATGGTGTTGTTTTTGACCAAGACTTCTACCATTTATTCCTATCCCCCCTGCAAATAAACGTGCATGAATATATTCATGCCCCATTATCATATAAAGTTGTTCCCTACTAGTAAATGCGCTTTTATATAAAAAAACATTTGATTTTCCGTTCCAATATTCCGTTATTCCAAAGATAGTCCTACCGTCTCTATGGGTCGCACTCATCAAATCATCTGAAACATCTATACACATTAAACACTCTGAACCATCTGCCACCAATTTATTCACCTCTGGCATATCTCCAAAATGTTTGTCTGAAAATGCCTGAGCCGAACTATTGCTATATTCAACCTCGTTTCCTGCTATGGTTGCTCCCGCTTCCATCGCAAATGAGGCCCCGTTTCCACTCCAAAAATTGCCACCATTCTTAATTGCATTAATACCGCCGCTCAAACCACTTATAATACCAGATGTAAAAGCAGAAATCGCTCCAGCTTGTACGCCAGATTTCAAACCATTACTAAACCCTGCTCCATTCATCCAAGCATTTCCTGTTCCTCCCAAAAAGCCACCAATACCACCACCTGCACCACCTGATAAGAAACCTGCTTGAAATCCAAGCGTACCTACACTACCAGCAACAGCTTGCCCTACTCCAAAACCAGCTCCTGCAGATGCGCCACCAATCGCTGCTGCTCCTGCAAAATCTCCTAATGAATTGATATTACCACTTAGCCCTTGAAGTCCAACATTTAAAATAGCTCCAGCCATTACTGCAGTCATAAACAAATCTCCATTAGGGTCTACATTCATAAGTGGACTATTCCCCATTGAGTTATAAGGTGAAAGTCCCATTAAACTGGTCGCCTTTGGGTCACTACTCCACCACCTACCCAATTCTGGGTCCAGGACTCTATAAGTAGCATTATTTACATTCAAACCGAAATCATCTATATTTTCTATGCTATTGAAAGTGTACCTAAAACGATTAGAGTTCATCCAATATCCCTCCATTTCTAGCCCATTTGGATAATAATGTACTTCGTCCAAAATTTCAGAAGGAGTGCTTATTATTCCATCCCCGTTAAGGTCGGAATAGACTAATCGAGTATTACCCAAATGGTCAGCTACAGTATATTCCATTTGCGGTGTCCCATTTACATAATGTAATCGTCCTTCCCCATGGTAAATACTTTCTAAAGTACCATCGAGATACTCCACACCACTAATATAATCTCTTGTTTCTAAAATGTTATTTTGTGCATCTTTTAAGACTTTAGCTAGAAGTGTGCCTGTTGCATCATAAGTAAAATTGATGGTTTTTCCATCTTCCAACGTTATTATCTCTGGTAAGTCCAAATAATTAAAAGTATTATCAATTGCCTTTTGAGGGTCAGCTTTTAAGTTACCATTTTCATCATATTGGTTCGTGTCAGCATTTCGTTGAGTATAACCTTCTGTTTCAAATCCACCCTGTGGGCAATCTCCAATTCTAGCAGTAAATTCCATGCCAAAAGGAACATAAAAACCCTGCATTAATTTTATTTCCTGTCCTGCCTGATAAGTAACATTAACACTACTATTTATTAAATTATCTGCCTCTATTTTAGTAGTAACAGCGTGAAGTTGGCTATTATCAATCGTTGGATGAATGTATTTATTATCCGGACATGGGGCAGCATCTGTTACAATAGATAAATGGTTGCTATCTGCATAAGTGTAGTCCAATTGGTCAATTAGAGATTCTTCATAGCAAGTAGCATTTGGTGTTAATCCGTATCTACTTAGTGTTTTGATATTCCCTCTTTCGTCATAAGTTAAAGCTACATCATAAATACCCGATTCATCAACTATATTGCTACTATTTTCATCAAAATAATCTGCATTAGTTAGGCGATTATATAAGTCATACTGTAAAGAAAAACCTTGTTTTTCTCTCCCTCTTACTTGCCATTTCACCCCTGTAATATTTCCATTCTTTTGACTAATCGCACTTGTACCCGAAAAAGGCGTATCATACGCTAGTTCTAAATATAATAGGTCTTTATTATCAAGGTTGGCGATACTTGGGTTCGTAGGACTTGGTAAAGCTACTGGGCAATCCATTAAAGCTCTTTGATTACCTGTTAGACCAGCTGTATTGATTTTAGATAATAGCCCGTTTTCTAAATAACTATAATCACATTGTTGTAACCAAGCTAAGTTTCCACTTAATCCTGTTCCTCCTTGTAGCTTTCTAATTAGTTGCTCTTTTTCATCGTAAAACTTACTATTAATCATATAGTTTGGACTACCATTTGCTTGAAATGAACTATTTCTTGCCCTTCCTGCATAATCTATCGTTTCAGTCGAAGTAATGGCAAAGCTATTGCCATAAGCCGCATGATTATAGGTGGTGGCAATAGGGCTATCTGCTCCGTCATAATTAATGATAGTTGTTTCACTTCCAAGTATTAGGTTTTTATGATTATTGCTACTTTGATTAGTAACTAAACCACAAGTATTATAAGTGTTAGTAGATTCAAGCCAATTATTTCCCCCATCTAATATTTTTGACTTAGCCGTTTTTACTTTATCTTTTTCATGAGTTGCTGTACCATAAATCGTTTCGATTAATAAGGTTGTTGGCTCATGCCCATAATCAGGGTAAAGTAAATTGCTATTATAAAAACCTGACTTTATCTCCCGACCTAAGTTATCATATTTAAAAACATAATAACGGTAATCTGGATGCGCTCTTGTATAGCCGTCTCTTTGAGCAATTAATAAATCTTGGTCGTTATAAAAATACTCCATCAATGCTTTAGAAGGGATATATTCTTTAATCTTCCTATCTTCTCTATCATATTCACAAAAAAAGAGTAAGTCTTTTTGGGTAATAGTTGTATTAGGTGGTAAGGTGTAAACTAGTCTATCTTTATCATCATAGATGTGTTTGGTATCATAATGGACACCGTTTGATTCTGTGTCATTAGTTCTTCTTGCTACTAGAGGTCTATTTTTTTTGTCACTAAAAGTTATGGATTTATTATTGTTACCATCAATCACGGTTTGTTTAAATAGTAGATTATCTCCATAAACAATATTCGTACTATCAATAGTGATACCATCAACTACTGTATTTGCGCCATATTCATAAGTAGTCGCAAACCAATCTGGTGGGGTAATGGTATGTTTTCTATTGAGAGGAGAAGGATAAAATGTGGTTTGTGTATGTTTCCAAGTGCTTTGTGGGATTTGATATGCCCCACTATTAGCTATTAATATTTGTGGTTCATATTGTTTATCTACTCGTCCATGTTTATCATATGCTAAAGAAGTAATTAAATCATCATTAACACTATCTGGGCTTTGCCCTTTACTCACAGTTGCAATCGTTCGCCATAAACCATCTTTATAGCTGAAGCTCTCTAAAATGTTTAGCTGACTATTAGCATTAGGGGTAGGATAATCAACTGTAGTTTTTACATAATTTTTATCCGTTCCTCCTGTAGAATAATGATAATCGAAAGTACTTATAATGTTTTTACAATCATCTATGGCTGTTTTTGCACGAATTAAGTCATCATAAGTCACACTATAAGTAGTCGCATCAACCTCCGTTATTTTTTTTATTAAGGAACTATTTGGATAGTACTCATAACTTTTGATAAATCCTTGAAAATTTTTACTGGTTAGTAATCTATTTTGATAAGTATAAGTTTCTGCATCCCAACTTGGCTTACGCCATGTTTCCAGTAAGCCATTAATTGTATAGGTATCGAAATATTCTTTAATAGTCCATGCTCCACTTTGTAAAATTCCATCTTTCCATGTTCTTTCAAATTTCCATGTTTTGTATGGTCGTATAATTCCTCCTGCCAAAAAATATTCATTGGGATTTTTACCGTCTGTATCAAAAAAGGCAAATCCAATTCTTGAACCATCAAGCCAGTTTCCATTTACATAGGTAGTAGTTTCGTAAGGAATGGCAATTCGATTTTGAAAGTCTAGAACATTTTTGATAATTAACGAAGGATGGTCAATGGTATAGCTTATATTAACTTCCGCTTGTTTGCCATCACTATTAGTTGATGTAATTACATTAGGAGCAAGAATAGTCGGATGATATTCGTAGCTAGTCGTATGACTTACTCCATCTTTAGTAGTTGTTATCGTTCCATTTCTAAAAACACCAGTTCTTGGTTGGTAAATAGTAGTATGAATACGGTCATTGATTAAAGTAGAACCAGTATAAGTAGGGATTCTTTGAGATTTAAAAGTATAACCACTTACATAAGCATACTCGTCTTGGTCATAACGGATTATATCTGTACTCCTTTCAACTATACTATTTTGATGAATCGTTCTTTGTGTTTTTACTACTCCCGATTCCACACGAATTGGGTCTGGTTCTATGGGATATTTGTCATAAATTTTGGTACTATCCTCAATAAAAAACTGGTATTGGGTACTTCCATTACCGTTATGCTTAATAACTGTATTGCTATATCCGATGTGATAACCAGAAAACCCTGATAGGGGCAAAAGGCTATAAGAAGTAAATAATATCGAATAGTCGTTGAGTTCAAAAGCGTATTGAGGTTGATTAAATAGAATCCCACTTGACCTTGTAGGAGTGTCAGTATCCTTATACTCGTAGGTGCTAATAATGTCCTTATCATGATTTTCGCTACCGTCTGTATTCGTATTTCCTGTGTACGCTGTGGTCTTTTTTACTCGGAGTCCTCCTGCGGTGTGGTTTGCACCTCCTGTCAAATAAGAAAGATTTAGTCTAGCACTTGCATTATTAGACCTCACCTCAAATCGGTAACTTTCTCCAACCTGTAAACCTCCAGTAAAACGATTAACCAAATCGCTTAAACTACCAATAATACAAGTTTCGGTTTCGCTATCAAAACCAACGGTACTATGTAAACGGTTTTGACTATCATAAACATTCATTCTAGCCTCATTAGTAGTCGTACTATACCCCGTACATTCTGGCACATCAATAAACGGCTCAATGCAAAGCTCCCATTGTCCTGTTTCTAATAAGGCATCTGCTATTACTATTGTACGGTCATCTGTATGTACTCCCCCACAATGACAAGAACAACTGGTTAAACTAAAAACAGGAACAGGTGTGCCACCATATTTAAAATATTGGTTGGACTCATATTCTACTTCTACTGAACCTTTACTCGGAAGGGTTACTTTTTTTAATGCCCCTATGATTTGAGCATTATGATAACTCTCTCTATTCACCGAACTAGTAACAGCTACATTTCCATTTAAAGTAACAATATTTGAAGTGGGTATTAAATCATCAAAATCATTATTATCTGTTGGATTTGATTGGTCATATTGATAGTTGTAAAAATCCCAATGGTCTCTATTCTTATCAAGTATATTCGGAAAAAAAGAGCTACCGTCTGGATTATCATAGCCGTAATACTCAAAAACATACGGTGGTTCAGATAGTCCGCTAGAACAGGCAGTTTTTTGAATCTGTTTTAGCTGTAAGCGTTTAAAGGTAGGACTAACAATTTGGGTGTTTTTATCTTCAAAATAATCTCGGGTCAAGTCATATTGATAACAGTAATTTCCATTTTCTACCTTAATTTGATTAATCCCTTTTGGACGATTAATATTATCTACCCACAAATCTTCTCTATCAAAATAATTAAAAGTAACCGTTCCTGTAAGACTTGTTATCTTTTTAATAATTTGCCCTTCTATTTTATTATCTACCGAATTGATATAACCATTATTGCAATCAAGACTTGTAAACGAAGTATTTCCATTATTCCGATAACCTGTTTTTCGACAATATGGTAAGCTAAAAAAACGGTAAATATTTTGCTCATATTCAAAATCAACATGATGAAAACCATCATGAGACTCAATACGAGTCAGCATCCATGAGCTTAATTGTTTAACATCATTTACATCAGTATATTCTAATGCTATTGCATTGGTGAGTGGATGATAGCCAAAGTAATAGGTCATGCCATCAGTAGGCGATTGAAGTTTAAATCCTCTAAAACTATTATCATTTTCTAAAACTACTGTTATCTTAATATCAGAATCGGGTAACATCTTGACCGTCTTGTTATTGTCAAATATAAATTTCCCAGTCATACTTCCAACACTAAATACGTATATATCACTTTCTGAATCTCTCTGTGCGTCTGCTCCGTCTGCAAAATCAAGTCCATCTAAGTCAAAACCTTTATGATAAAAACCCTTATCAAAATCATCATCTTCTAAGGATAGAATCGTTCTAGTTATCATGCCTCCTGCTGCTAAATGAAATCCTAAACCAACGTTTGATGCTATTTCTCCTACCCTAAAGGAACTATTATAATTAATAGAAATAGCATGGCTAACAGTAGCATCTTGAACTGTGCATAAAGGTAAAGAATATCCTGCTGCACCCGTGTAGAAATTTGTGTTAATCTCCGCTTGCTTTCCGTAATTCATGGCGGATGCTGACGGAATAGACGGACTATTTATCGCATTATTAAATGGTTGCCCTAAGATACTATTGGATGCTAAAAAGCATAGTCCAAATAGAAACGTTTTTAAAGTAGAGGTCATTATTTTTTGTTTATTCAATGGTTAGTTTATTGGTTAAATTTATCTTATCAGTATGCACTTTTATAATATAAAACCCTGCGGTCAAATCACTTATATCAAGTGTTTCTTGTAGCCCTCCTTTATCCACTTGTATCTTTTGTACAAAAACTACCTTACCCTCACTTGTTAGTATTTCAATAGAGGAAGGGGAATCGGAAATATTTGTAAGTTCAATAGTTATGCTGGTAGTGGCAGGGTTAGGATAGACGTTTAGTGTTGCTTGTAATAGGTTATCTGTAATAATATTATTATTTCTAGGGGTGGCAGCTTCGCTAATATTTTCATTACCACAAATTGAGGGTGCTAATACTAAATCATGTCTTACTCCTGTGGAATCTAAAACCGCTTGCATCCTTGCTGCTTGACCACGAGTAAACATATATTTACAATCATCATTTGTATTGGCTGACATAAAATTCATAGCCATTTCAGGTACTAACCTTCCATTTTTGTATTCGCAAAGAGAAATATGATTACTAGATGGACAACCGCTATTTCTACTATTACTTATAGGGGTATCATCTACAAAGTCATCGCTACAAGGGAAATCTAGAGAGTGTCCTGATAAGGGGTAAAGGTTAAAATATTGTGCTGTCAAAAAAGTAAGCGTCTTAAAGCCAAATTGATTATCATAAGCACCAAAATAACGATAATTAATAACGACCCCATCTGTTTCTAAACTACCACGATTAGGCATTTGAGCATATCCCCCATTTTCCAATGGTAAAGCAGCTATCCAGATATTTAAGATACCATTGGGATTAATAGCTACAGTTCCATTTTCATTTTGTTTGATACCCTCTAATTCTTTCCATTCTGTAACTGAAGTAGAAACGTAATGGATAGATTCAATTGGGTTTCCATTACCATCTTCCGCAGCCAAACAGAAACGAATTTTTGTATCAATCGCTCTTTTTGCATAAACGCCCTCAAGGTCGTTAGGATGATTTTCAATGACTTCTGATAAAGCAAAATGGTTATTTAGGGCAGTTAATTGTCTTTCTACTCGCTCGATGCTTAATTTTTGAGTTTCGTTAGCATGGAGTATATGAAAAACGACAGGAATAACCTTCTCCTCAAAGTTACTAGTCAAGCGGATAGCTGCTGCTATTTGTTGCTCTGTTTCGCTAATCAACTGACTATTACTACCCGAAACTAAGTTATCTCCTTGAATTTGTAAAGCTTTATTATAAGTAAGTGTTGTGAAATTTCGGGTAATTTCTTGGGCATAAATAGAGCTTATACCCACCCAAAAGGAAAGAAGTAATAAATAGCGTGATCTCATTTATTCTGGTTTACAGGTTATTGAATTTATTGGTCTTAAAGATTACTAACATTATATATGCTGCAAAGTAACAAATTTAACACTTTTATAATATGTTCTATGGATATGTTTTAAGTATAAACAATCTTTTATTTTGTTCTAACTATAACTATGTGGTAGAAAACTCCAATAACATTGATAAACAACTTAAAAGTCTTGGCGACTATATCAAGCGGTGTCGCATAGCCAAAGGTTATTACAATTATAAAAAGTTTGATTATCAATATGGTTTAAATCGTTCCTCTATAGTCACTTTGAGAGTGGCGACGATATTGATATGGAACGAAAGGGAAGACGAACTGAAAAGAAAACGTTGACAGAACATAAAAAATGGGAAAGGAGAAAGTGCTAATT
Organism: Caprella mutica; assembly: GCA_947561585.1. Taxonomy (NCBI): domain Eukaryota; kingdom Metazoa; phylum Arthropoda; class Malacostraca; order Amphipoda; family Caprellidae; genus Caprella; species Caprella mutica. The sequence continues at coordinate 3,147 of CANNZV010007106.1, read as the reverse complement.
TACCTTTTGCACCTCTCCTCCATTTTCCCGACCTTTACAACTCATAAACAATTTTGCTAAAATGAGTATCAAGAAATTTGACTACGAAGGCAAGCCTATCTCCTTCGAGTTTGAAGACGGAAACAATATGATTAATGCCACGCAAATGGCAAAGCCTTTCGGAAAACCCGTTGGTAATTTCCTTCGACTTAAAGAATCTAAAGACTATATTTTACTACTTGAATCCCGATATTCAGATGTGAATGTTGGCGAATCTCCGCGCGAAGTACTCCGCATTATCAAAGGTGGAAATAATAAAAGTATCCAAGGTACTTGGATGGATGAAAAACTAGCCTTGAAGTTTGCCGCTTGGCTCTCCCCTGCTTTTGAATTATGGGTTTATGATAGAATTCAAGAATTACTCACCACTGGTAAAACTGAACTACCGACACATCAACCAGGTGCCGATTTAATCCGAGCGATTCGCATGATAGCGGATAAATTAGAATATCAGCAGCGAGATATTGACCAGAATAAAGAGGCTATTGCCCATATTCAAGATGCCGTCAATGAACTTGATGCTAAAGTTACGAGTCACGATGTCAACTATTACTCAGTTGCGGGCTACTGCAGTCTACATAATAAACCTTGTACCTTGAAGATGGCACAAGAATACGGGCGACAAGCTGCCGCTTTAAGTTATCAGAAGGGCTTTCCTGTTGGCTCCTGTCATGATGAGCGTTACGGAAAAGTAGGAACTTATCATAAGGATATTTTGAAGGAAGTGATATGATAGGTAAACAGCCCCTGCTTTAAATTGCTTTAAAAATATTAATCTCTCCGCTTTCGATAAAAGTAACTTTATCTTATCTAAACACTCATACATTCACCACTTTTTCCAAAGGCATAAAAGATAAAGTAGATAATTCAGAAGTAGTATGTTATTCATAACAAAATGGCACTGTTTTAGCGATAACCTAAAATAATCCTATCCAACTCGTTTACCTCCAATTAGAAAAATCTACCTACCTCTCCTACTCATAAAAAACATTAAAATTTAGCAAATGAAAATTTCTAAGCTCACTCTCTATTGTATTTTAGGTTTATCAATCTGCCTTTCCAACAATTCAGTAATTGGTAATAATTTACCAATTCAACAAACCTATTCCGCATTAAAAATAAGTACAGCTATTTATGAAGGAGACCTAATTCTTAGAACTCAAGCAGATATAGATGCTCTCAATAATTACAAATCCATCAACGGAAATTTAATAATAGGGTCTCAGCGGAACAAACAGGGGAAATGTCTCACATGAATATGGAGACATCTCCCGTATAGTATGACTTAACAGTATATTTGAGACCTCCCGTTTACTCTTCTAAATTCAGGTCATAGTTTTGGGAGTTAAGTAAATTGAATGAATCGACTAGATATTCATCTGAAAAATCAAATAATCCATTGAAGTAAATATGCCTCCAAGCAATGGCTGTACCTGCCTTAATATGCTCAATTAACTCCAATTTTTCTTTCACATCTTTAATTTGCTGTATATGCCTGGTCATGAACAGATAGTTCCAGCAGGTAATAGCACTCTTTATTAAATTCTTACAAGCATCTGAAATTAACTGTTCTCGATGTGTGGAGAATATCATTTCTCCACCATTAGCTACAGAAACAGCAGAAGAAAAGCGATTAGCAAGCTCAATTACGTTTAATTGTTTCTGGATTGCTTGTCTCAATTCTAATGAATCTATGTATCGGAGTAAATAAATCGACTTACTAATTTTACCATATTCTTTCAAGGCTTGATAAACAGGGTGCTGTCTGGAGTAGGAATTAAGCCGTTTGAAAATCTGCGATGCAGTACAATGTTTTAATTGGATGGAGGCGACTAATCTTAAAATGGCATCCCAATTTTCTGCAATTAAATCCACATTAATATAGCCAGATGGTAAGACTTGATAATCCTTTTCCAAATAAGTTGCCCGTTTTTCAAAACTATATAATTGCTGTCGATGTAACTTGGCAATTCTGGGAGCAAAACCAAAATCTAATAAATCCATCAATCCAAAAACCGCCTCAGAATAACCGTGCGTATCCGTACTGTGCATTGTAGACCGAATACGTTCATTATGAAGTAATCCATCGACTACATAAACAGCTTCTCTTTCAGTCGTATTGATGATGGTAGAATAAAATGGAATGAATCGTTCATCAATAAAACTATAGGAGGTGACTCCTTTTCCACTACCAAAATATTTGAAAGAATAATGAGCGTCTATAGTAGTATCTGACGCTACACCAATTTTTTGACCATCACTAGAAGTGTGTAATTTCCCCTTCTTTTTCTTAAATAAGTTCGGTAGTTCCATCTTATCCATAAAGTTATTTATGGTATCGGTTGCCTTACGAATATTATCTAGGTCAAAATACCAATTGGCCGTATTATCCAACTCTGTAGTAGTGACGGAGCGAGCTACTTTTGCCATTTTTTCAACGCCAAGATTACAACCATAAGCCATAATATTAGCAAAGAATACATTATTATCAGGTCTTTGTTTTCGATAATATGGTTGATAGTGTTTTAGTTCTTTTAGGTAATTGGTTACTTTATTGACTGTAGCCAATACCTCACTTAACGGTATCACTTTTTCATTCGGGAATACACCTAATGCCTTTTCTCGTTGACTATCTTCTACCTTCGGTGTTTTAACGTGTGGTTTTCCATCGGCTAGAAGAGAAAAATAAACATTTTCGCCCTTTATAATACGCTGATTGGTATCGTTATACTGCTTATCTAATCGGGTTTTGAGTTTATTTAGAACCGTTTTCCAATGTTTTACCTTGGATAACTTCGCCTCTTTTAATAAGTCCGATTTCTGTTTTTTCCAAGTTTCTATTGGAATCAAATACTCATCGTAAGCCTTGTAACGATAGGAATATTGTAAATTAAGCCGACCACTTTTAATGCCAATGAATACTTCTTCAAATAAGAACATCTTATAGAGCGAGATTCTAAATTTCCCATTATCATCTATCAAGGCAGTCTTTTGTTCAGCGGTTAAGAAATCTGTAGGTGCTGTTTTTGTTATTTTACCATCCTTTTCTTTAAAATATTGGATAGCCTCTATTAAATTAGCACTTGATGTTTTAGGGTTAAAATGTAG
>CANNZV010007105.1:0-11978 GCA_947561585.1 Caprella mutica | reverse complement strand
ATAGTACATCATCACAGTGACTCTTTTTTCTGATGGTACATCACCACAGTGACTCTTTTTTTTCTGATGGCATATCATCGCAGTGACTCTTTTATCTGATAGTACATCATCACAGTGACTCTTTTTTTCTGATGGTACATCACCACAGTGACTCATTTCTCTGATAGTACATCATCACAGTGACTCTTTTCTCTGATAGTACATCAACACAGTGACTCTTTTCTCTGATAGTACATCATCACAGTGACTCTTTTTTTCTGATGGTACATCACCACAGTGATCCTCTTTTCTCTGATAGTACATCATCACAGTGACTCTTTTCTCTGATAGTACATCATCACAGTGACTCTTTTCTCTGATAGTACATCATCACAGTGACTCTTTTATCTGATAGTACATCATCACAGTGACTCTTTTCTCTGATAGTACATCATCACAGTGACTCTTTTCTCTGATAGTACATCATCACAGTGACTCTTTTCTCTGATAGTACATCATCACAGTGACTCTTTTCTCTGATAGTACATCATCACAGTGACTCTTTTCTCTGATAGTACATCATCACAGTGACTCTTTTCTCTGATAGTACATCATCACAGTGACTCTTTTTTCTGATGGTACATCACCACAGTGACTCTTTTCTCTGATAGTACATCATCACAGTGACTCTTTTCTCTGATAGTACATCATCACAGTGACTCTTTTCTCTGATAGTACATCATCACAGTGACTCTTTTTTCTGATGGTACATCACCACAGTGACTCATTTCTCTGATAGTACATCATCACAGTGACTCTTTTCTCTGATAGTACATCATCACAGTGACTCTTTTCTCTGATAGTACATCACCACAGTGACTCATTTCTCTGATAGTACATCATCACAGTGACTCTTTTCTCTGATAGTACATCAACACAGTGACTCTTTTCTCTGATAGTACATCATCACAGTGACTCTTTTTTTCTGATGGTACATCACCACAGTGACTCTTTTCTCTGATAGTACATCATCACAGTGACTTTTTTCTCTGATAGTACATCATCACAGTGACTCTTTTCTCTGATAGTACATCATCACAGTGACTCTTTTTTCTGATGGTACATCACCACAGTGACTCTTTTCTCTGATAGTACATCATCACAGTGACTCTTTTCTCTGATAGTACATCATCACAGTGACTCTTTTTTCTGATGGTACATCACCACAGTGACTCTTTTCTCTGATAGTACATCATCACAGTGACTCTTTTCTCTGATAGTACATCATCACAGTGACTCTTTTTTTCTGATGGTACATCACCACAGTGACTCTTTTCTCTGATAGTACATCATCACAGTGACTCTTTTTTCTGATGGTACATCACCACAGTGACTCTTTTCTCTGATAGTACATCATCACAGTGACTCTTTTCTCTGATAGTACATCATCACAGTGACTTTTTTTCTGATGGTACATCACCACAGTGACTCTTTTCTCTGATAGTACATCATCACAGTGACTCTTTTCTCTGATAGTATATCATCAAAATGACTCTTTTCTCTGATAGTACATCATCACAGTCACTCTGTACACGTCCACACGCTTATAATTTGTCAATGTGTTTTGTAAATATTGGTTGTGATATCTAGGTATCACAAAATAATTATATTCAATGTACTTAAATTGGTCAATATAACTCATCGTCTCTATACATGATTGTATGTCAGAATATATAAATATTCACCGTCACATAAAAGTATACAATGTCTTACAGTCTTAGTTTTCGATTCTACTGTTTGACAAAGTTTTCAATTTTACTGCTTGACAAACAATTTTCCAACATGTTGGACCTCTTCAAACTCTAGTTTTTATCCAGTTGCTGTAAATACAGTTTTGATGAGAAAAAGAATTAATTTTGTAGAGATTTTAGAACTAATCTTTTAAAATATCTTGACTGAAAGGAAAAAATGTACTTTGCAAAGTACTTTTTACTTGGAAAGTAACAAGTACTTGTAAAAAGTACTTCTAAGTAATTATTCAAAGTACTTTTTAGAAAGTACTTCAAGTAGTACTTGAAGTACTTACTTGTTACTTAGTACTTTTACTTCGTACTTGGGAAGTACTTTCCCGCCCATCTCTGGGTACCGGCAATACTTAAAGGTCCCCTCCAAGCAAAATTTTTTATTGCTTAAATCAACGAGGCTAATGTTTCTTATCATTTTACTGCAAACCCCATAAAAGTTGATAGAATATTTTTAATTTTATATGCTTTTAAAGATTTTTATATTCCAAACTCTAAAAAACCTACTTTACTTCCGACTTTCTGATTATCAGTCTGAAGAAGAAGAATGTACACCATTTGTTTTGATTGTCAACTAGGTATTAGGTTTAATAAATCTATTTATTATTCGTGTAAAGGTAGAAAATTGGATACATTTATTATAAAAACGTTTATATACTTTTAGTAACAATTAATATCTTAAAAGAAGGCCACAACGCATTTGTTTAAAAATCTAAATTTAAAATCAAATCAAAGAGTGTACAATCTTCTTTCTCTGCGTCAGGTTAGTGATTCGCTCGATTGTTGCTCACAGAGTATTAAAAACTTTAAAAGCAAATAACAAAATATATACGGAACCGAATTGTATGCGGTTTGCGGAATAATGATCGTAGACCTTAGTTCTATAATATTAGGTATGTAATAAACTCATTTTTTTCCCGGAGCCTGGAGAGGGCCTTTAACGTTGTCGATGCCCGTATCGAACCGACGCCCAATTATATATCTATTATCTAATATGCTTCGAAACGCTATCCACTCGTATTCAATAAATAAATAAATTAATTCAAGAATTAAAATTGAACATTCACGTACTTTATTGGTTATAATATTACTTAGGTTAGGTGCATATCAATTTAATTAATGTTTCATAAAATTATATACAAATTAAAAGGGAAGAAGTGAAATGATGTGTCCGGGTCTCGATCGTGGGTCTATCCGTCCTCGTATCTGCACCTCTGTCATTGTGCCACCGTGGATGCATTTCACTATAAAAAATTTTGATATTAAACGACTCTGAGATAATTAGAGATATTTTAACGTGTATTTAACTATATTGGCAAGCCCCACTTTTATAACCAAAATCACAACTTATTCTTATTACAAATTGTACATAATAAGATGGTGAAATTTTTATAGAATTGTAACTCCTTAAAAATTTCATTCTCTATGAGTTTAAATTAAAGAAAATATTTTGAGGCCACGACTCAGAATAATGATGAAAGCTCTATGATGAAAGGTCAAAGTAATGAATGAATGAATTAATTAAAATTTGACCATAGATTAACTCTCACTCAATATAATATATGGTGACCGGAAAGAAGCCCACAGGAAAAAAGCCCACAGAAAAAATGCCCAAAAGGAAAAATGCTCACAGGGAAAAATGCCCACAAGGAAAAAAGCCCACAGGTATAAAAGCCCACAGGAAAAAAGCCCACAACTATATAAATTTTCAAAATACTTTAAGGTGTTTTAAATATGAGCATAAATTTACAAAGCCACGAATATTCAATTAGTTTTCAATATCTTGCACCGGTTCTAGGTAAATTCCCCCGCGGTAAATTCCACCACGGAAAGTTCCACCAGGAAAGTTCCACTACGGAATATTCCACCACCGGAAAATTCCACCGCATAATACCGGATTTCATTGACAAAAGTTATAACATTTAATAAAAACTGATTCAAAGAAAAATGTGTTTTTGGTGGTAACTGAGCAACATTTCATTAGTTAGAAAAGAAATAAATTATAATAATATGTAATTATGTTAAGTGAAGGCCTAAAAGATAAGCTAAGGAGAACATACGAAATAATTGACAGATCAATCTATCTTTTAAATAAGAATCAATTCAATCTATAAAAAAATTAAATAGTGTAAATTCAACAATAAAGTTAAACTGCCCCAGAGATCAAAAATTAAGATTCCGTTTGATTATTCTAAAAACATATATAAGATGAAACTGAAATTAAGGATTATGTTTGTTTGTAATATAAATTATGTTTTATATATATTATCTATCACCCTAATTTTAAAATGTACCAATATATATTTCAATTTAAATCAGCGACGATAAAAGGTGGAATTAAAAAATAAATTTGACACGTACTGAAACAAAATGTTTAATTAGTATCAATATATTTTAATATAAAAAGAAAAATTACCAAAATGAAACTTTCTGAAACTGTATAATAATCTCTATTGAAATTATTACAAAATACAGTTTTAATTTAATATTTTTCAACTAAATTTTGAACATAGGGTTAGGCAGGTAAATTGCGGTACATTAACTACCTTCGATCTGGAACCACAGATTCACGAATAAAAATCATAACTTCAAAACTCACATAATAATGATAATATGTATAAATCATAACACGTACAGAGTTTCTTTTGATATGCAAGATCTTACTATAAATTCGGTTCAACAGGTCTCTGATTTAAATTGACTCTAAAGAAATAGACACTAAAAACATGCTTGTTATATTACTGCTTAATATTAACCTTTTCAATAATGAAACCTAAAAAAAATTATATTGTATCAAATATCAAAATCTGAACTTAGTGTTTCTGTTGATAGATTCAAGAAGCTAAAATTATCAGTGTTGCCACAGCTAGGTTGGTGTTCCAATACCAGCGTCATATTCTCTCACGATTACCAGTTAAATATTTAATGCCTATATGATGGCCGGATTATTAATTGTTTTATATTTAAAAGGAAGATTTTTTCATTTATAATTTTATAATTATCAATTACCTAAACTTAGAAATACATTTTAAAATAAACTGTTTATTTATACTGTTCATTTGTATACTTATTTCAAAATGGTGAAATCTTTCACGGTGGAATTTTCCACATTTGACATTTTACGCCAGTGGAATTTTCCGCGGTGGAATCTTCCTGGTGGAACTTTCCGCGGTGGAATTTACCGGCCACGCTTGCACTTTATGTCTTATTTTGAAAGCCTTCATCGCTAAGATTAATTGTATACTTGTTGAAATTAATTTTTATAATATATAAATTTGAAAATCAACCGTGATTTTCATTTTATCATTTCAATTATATCCCCCCCTCCGGGGGCTCTATCCTGAAGCTGTTTGAGGTGAATAGAAGAGAAGGGGGTGGCGTCCCTTGGGTTCCGAACTGTTGGATTTTGGATTAGCTATGTATTGTCTTTTTTCATATATACCATATTTCTATTTTTTAACGCTACTTGCAGTTTTAGAGGATAGCGCTAGGGTTATGCTCTTTAACTACGATGTCTTAAATTATGTGTTAGGTAGGCTTGTAAGCTTCATTTACTATCACCTCTTCATTTTCCTCTTCCATCCGTGAGTGCAAACACTGGTGCTTATAACCCGTTTTCGTCACATTCCTTGGTAAATAGCTGCATTAACGGAGTTGTGTTTTTATATCCATTAGCTTTGTCACCGACGGTGGTAAGTGACTTTGTTCATGGAGCCACTTTCCTCTCTGACTGCTTCTTCCAGTTCTTTTTCTTTAATTTATTTTTGATGTCAGCGATATAGTCGAAATGGCTGAAAGCTGTTGTAAAACCCTATACTAAAAAAAATTAGAAACAAGTTTATTTTAGGATTATTGCCGTTAACTTATGCCCTTTTTAACACCTTTATGTTTTTCTGTATCATAAATATTAGGTAGTTGTGGGATTTTTTCATTGTGGGTATTTTTCACTGTGGGCATTTTTACTGTGGGTTTTTTTCTTGTGGGTTTTTTTCTTGTGGGTTTTTTTCTTGTGGGTTTTTTTCTTGTGGGCATTTTTCCTGTGGGCTTAATTCTTTCTGGGAACCATAATATACATAAGGTGTAATTAGTTTGATATTTTGACGTATATAATTGTTTCATAGGTAAACAAGAATTTTGTGCTCAGTGAAATATTTTTAGCAGAAGAGTATATGTTCCAAGTTATTGTTAGGGTGTATATTTGCGAACACGTAATAAAGGAAAATATAATATTTATATTTAACTACACTGAGAAAAATAAACAACTCCAACTGATACACTCAGGTGTTTCGAGTTCACCCTGTGGCTTTGTCTCTAAAGCGAGACACTTTGGTGCATCAAACTATAGTTTGGATGCACTAAAGTGCATTAGTTCGATGCACTTTAGTGTCTCAAATTTTCCTTCGCTATAATGATGAGAATAATTGTCTCATGATTTTAACAAACTTATAGCTAAGACACTAAAGTGCATCGAACTTTTGCACTTTAGTGCATCCAAACTATAGTTTGATGGGTTTACGGACAACTGCCATGCGGACAACTGCCATGCGGACAACTGCCATGCGGATAACTGCCATGCGGACAACTGCCATTGTGGACAACTGCCATGCGACAAACTGCCATGCGGACAAAAGCCATGCAATAAATTATAATTTTTGTTTGGGTGAATTGTACTGCACTTGTAAACTTAATATTTCATGGAATCAATTTGATTGTAAGAATATTATTATTTTAACCTAAAAATTAAGTATAATAGTATTAATTGTATAGTCCGAAATTGTACATAAAGTATATAAATTAATATTGACGGTAGATTCAGAATTTAAAGTTGAATTATATTAAATTCATTTTTTTAAATCATACGTAACCCATTTAGCTCCTTAAACAATCAAATGGTTGACAAGAAGTGGAAAATCTATAGATGCAAAACTTTCTTTTCAAACATAATACAAAGAATAGTTTAATTAAAATTTTATTAGGGTGCTAGGAAAATTCGTCGCCTAAACAATTTGTCCCCGGACAATTCATCCCCAGACAATTCGTCACCTGGGCAATTCGTCGCCAATTGAAAATAAAAGAGATATAAATTTACAAATAAAACTAGTAAATATAAAACTAATTTTTTTAGAATAATATATTTTTCACTTTGCTGGTCATTATCGCAAATATAAAAAATATTCAAATTTAAACAAAATGATAATATTCTAAATTCTCATGTAGACAGTAAAGAAAAACAAATCATTAATTAACATTGTTATATTATAGCAAACAAAATTTTAAAAATTCATACATAAAATCACTGAGACGAGACTAAACTGTGACACAATGTTAACCATTTCTCTTTGTTGGCAGTGCAAACAATTGATTCATTATTGCAATGTCAATTTTAGGATCTTTCCCATTTGCCGACCCCCACCAAATATAATTCAAATTTTTTTATATGTATTTTTGTCCATAGAATCCGAAAATCAAAACCGTTTTTTGTAGAAACTAATAGTTTTTGAGATATGAGGGTTTAAAGTTATTCATTTCCTATGTATTACTGAAGGATTGGGAACTTTGAAAAAACTCGTGTTTTCACGCTTTTTGGTCAAAGATAGCCGTAATGTAGTTAGTTGTATCCGCTAGTTTGTTGTATTGCACACATCATAATTGTTCAATGACCTGGCAGGGGGGTATGGGGGGTGGCACGCCCCCCTTTACATAGTTATTAGGATTGAAGTAATGAATTGAAAATACCACGGAAACTGGAAATATATTCGATATATGTATTTAGGGGGGCGTGCCGCCCCCCATACCCCCCTGCCAGGTCATTAAACAATTATGATGTGTGCAGTACAACAAACTAACGGATACAACTAACTACATTACGGCTATCTTTGACCAAAAAGCGTGAAAACACGAGTTTTTTCAAAATTCCCAATCCTTCAGTAATACATAGGAAATGAATAACTTCAAACCCTCATATCTCAAAAACTATTAGTTTCTACAAAAAACGGTTTCGTTTTTCGGATTCTATGGACAAAAATACATATAAAAAAATTAATTCAAACTAAATCTGGTGGGAGTCGTCAAATGGGAAAGACCCCAATCTTAAAACAAAGAAAAAGTAACAAATTATGTTAAAAATTTACAAATTCTAGTCAACAATATTTCAGATTTAAAATATGAAAATTAACCAAATTTAGTCAAAATTTTATATTGTGAGCAACTGCCTTCGAAATTTGTATTTTATTATCTGCATCGTAATTGCTAATCACATTTAAGATATGTTTATTCTTATCCCTGTATTTTCTTTTTTGATGGATTTTAGCACTTTGAGAATGTTATTGAAATTTAGTATTAGCCAGATTTTCTTCTCTATTCAAATTTAAAACATTAATTAAACCCACAAATTTGGATGAATTAAACTTAGCGAACCATTCAATGACAAGTGGAATGATAGTAATATCCTTTTCAATAAAAATGTTATTATAATATAAATATAATAATATCCCAATAAACAACGAATATCGATTCGATTTCTTTTTGATTGCCTGGGATCTTGATTTGATGGATTGTTCCATCGAATCGACAGACCGTTGTTTGTAGGGATGTAGCTATCATTTGTTCTATTTGTTATTATCAATACATTATGAGGAGGTAAAAGTGCATTATACCAACCATTTGTTTTGTTGAAAACAAATTAGCTCATTTTAAATGAATGAACTTCCACCAATTATAATTATATTATAAAATATAAATTATAACTCTTTTTTTGCAATCGGCGACGAATTGTGCGGGGATTAATTGTTCAGGCGACGTATTGTCAGGGGACGAATTGTCTGGACACTTTAATAAGGTATGGACTTAATGATACCTAATTAGGAAACGGCATAGGTAGCCATTATTGTTTTGAATTCGTAGAGAGTAAGTCATGCTTTTTCTTTGGTTAAACAGTCGGAGGGAGGGTTGTGCAAAACTCATGCAAACTACTTAATTATTTATATTTTCCAATTGAGTCTTTTGTATATCACTGTAAAAGAATAATTGAAATAAAATCTAGATAACTGTAGAATTATTCCATATTATTTGTATCTATGTTCTTGATTTATAAATGGAGAAAACTTTTGCCTCTAATAGTGAAATAAATCGAACATTGTTTGGTGTTTTCATTAAAAAAACAGCCTATCACTTAATAGAAATAAATTTGTCCATTACCATACATAGATCACACTATCAAACACTTTGTGAAACTCTTTGTCAAACTTGACTGTACAGGGTGTCCCAGAAAAAAGGAAACCCATTTTCAAATTAGTTTATTTTAGAAAATATTAAAACTATAAGAATTCTGAAAACACGGTTTTATACGTTTATACTTTCTGCATCCCTTGTGAAAAATTAATAATGTTACAACAAAAATTAAAAATGCTGCAGCGAATTTAGCAAAAGGAAAAAAAAAAGTTCTTGTGCGGGCACGATATATTTCTTAAACATCCAGTAGTATTAAAAATTAAATCCTAAGGTTCATTACAAATAAGAGACAAATTAAAGAGATTTATTAACATTGGAACCGCAATACTTATTTTCAAGTTGTAAGGTTAATTTCCCTCGACATGTCCTCCATTTCTTTCTATACATAATTGCAGCCTTTTTCTCATTCCAGCAAAAACTCTTTTAACTAAATCCGGATTTTCTTTTAGTAAATTAACTTCGTTTACAATTCTCTCTCTCAAATCGTCTGTGTTTTCTGGAGGAGAAAAGTACACTTTGCTCTTGAGGTGTCCCCAAAGGAAAAAATCGCACGGTGTCAAGTCCGGCGATCTGGGCTGCCACTCAATTGGATGGTTCAGTGCAATAATGCGATCGTTGAAATTATCATGTAGCAATTCTTGAACTGCACGACTTCTATGTGCTGGAGCACCATCCTGAATCCACCATAGCCTATTAAATCTGTTTGGGTAAATTTGATGCAGCTCAGGAATTATTCTTTCTGTAATTAGGTTTAAGTATTTATCTCCATTCATATTATTTTCGTAGAAGATAGGGCCCACAAGTCGTCCGTTTCCACACATTCCCATCCATACAGAAACTTTCTCCCTGCACATTGTTACGTCGAAGTTGAAATTTGGAGGATTATTTCTGGGTGCATACTGGCGAATGTTATAATTATTGACTCTTCCATTCATATGAAATGCTGCTTCATCACCAATCACGATGTCTTCTACGAAGCGAGCATTTTTTTGCAGAAACCAATTTGAAAAATTTAGGCGGCGAGGTAAATCCGGTTCTAATAGTTCATGCCGTACATGAATCTTGTAAGCATGATACCTTACATCGTTTTTAACAATCCGGTTAAATGTGCTTTAACTGATGTCCAACCCGTTCCTTCTCGTTGATATTTTTGAATTCTCAATTAGCTTTTCACGAACACGATTAATGTTTTCCCTTGTTCGTTCTGTTCTCCTGCAACCCGATCGCTCTCTGTTTAAATTCGAAGTTGTTCCTTCAGTTTTGAACTTATTAACATTTTTCCATATGGTCTTCTTAGTTGGCGAAGCTCTTTCCGGAAAGCGTTGTTCAAAATCTTGTTGAACCAGTTTAAAGCTTCCAGTTCTTAAATAACTTGTCACCACAAAAACTCGTTGTTCTTTTGAGAGTTGCATTTTGGGGTTTTGAAATATGCAATAAAAATTACCGTGTTAAAATTAAAAATTCCTGATTTTATTATAGGTATCCATTGTATCATGAATACAAACTAACAAATTTTGTTTTGTTTGTTGGTATCATCAACGGACCAAAAATGAGGACTTCCTCGCGCAAGCACTTTTTTTTTCCTTCTGCTAAATTCGCTGCAGCATTTTTAATTTTTGTTGTAACATTATTAATTTTTCACAAGGGATGCAGAAAGTGTTAAAGTATAAAACAGTGTTTTCAGAATTCTTATAGTTTTAATATTTTCTAAAAAAAACTAATTTGAAAATGGGTTTCCTTTTTTCTGGGACACCCTGTATAGCGTCCTTACGCCACACTGATATTTGACACACTCAAACTGCAGCGTACAAAATGGTAGGATATGACAAACTGAAAATGCTATATTGTAATAAAGGTTTATTTTTTTTTCTTTCTGAGTCTAAAAGAAAAAATTTAGAGAATATGGTGACATTTTTTCAAGAGAATATAAAGCATATTTCAAGATAACATTTTCACAACCCTAGTAATAACAAAGTAACACTTCTTTATTGTGTCTAATATCTCAATTTTTCTGAGCTCAACTGTCAACCCAATTGTCGTTGGGCGCAGTTTCGGTGCCCAATTTTTGGTCCATGAAGATTATAAATCCACAAACTGGATAAAATTCAGTTCAGTTTTCCATTTTTATATGGTTTTAAAAGTTTTTAATACTCTGTGTGCAACAATTGAGCGAATCACTAACTTGACGCTAAAGAAAGAGATTGTAATATCTTTGTTTTTATTTACAATTTGAATTTTATAAACAAACAATACATGTTTGGCCTTTGTTCAAGATTTGAATTGTTTCCTGAAGTATATAAACATTTCTGCATTAAGTTTACCTAATTTTATACCTTTATAGAAATATTTAACATTGAATTGAGGATTCCTACCTAGTTCACATTCAATACAAACGGTGTACATTCTTTTTCTTCAGACTGAAAAATTAGCAATTCGTAGGTAAAAAGGGTTTTGTAGAGTTTTAATTATTAAAATCTTTAAAACCATATAAAATTATAAATATGGTATCCAATTTCATGGGGTTTGCACCTGATTTGAATAATGAAAAGATTGCTTGGAGGGGATCTAGTCTTTTTATATTAAAAACTGTGATAACTTTTTATATTGATAGCCTTTTCGTATTATTTTTAATTTTTAAATGAGTGAATTGTATACATGGCTGCTATGAACTTACTTGTTTTCAACAGATATATTTTTTTGCCAGAAAGTATTCTTACTATTATATAGGTTTGTGATTCTTTCTCTCGGTATTATGTTGCACAAGTTAACATCATTCGATTTATTTTTCATTCAATAAGTAAGTATTAATTTTAAAACTTATTTTGATTAATATTTTAAATGACGAATTGTAGAAAATTTTGATTGGGAAAAATATACTTTCTTCTACAGATAAAAATCTGCTTCTTCTGGCTGGGGGCCTTTATAAAAAAATAATCCGATGCATCTCTTTTCCAGATCTTCACTGTT
>CANNZV010007104.1:0-12028 GCA_947561585.1 Caprella mutica | reverse complement strand
ACCGTGAAGCATAAGTTCTCAACGCGTTAGCTCCGCCCCCTTTGAGGGTCACTGGGACTGTGGTTGAAGGTAACTTAGCTGAGTATATAAAGGAAGTGATCTTCGTGTATGACATCAAACGACCTAACCAACCACCAACATGAAGTTCACAGTAAGTGCTCTGATAATCTTTGATATAATTGTACCATTTAAGTGAATGAGATAATAATAGATTGTTCCTTTGACAGCTCCTATCCCTCGCTGTCGCCCTCTGTGTGCTCTTGCCTATGCTGAACCTGAACCACAGCCATGGAGAGGAGGTGGACGTGGAGGTGGATACAGAGGTGGACGAGGAGGTGGTCATGGTGGATTTAGAGGAGGTTACCGAGGAAAGAGATCTGCTGATCCCGAACCTCAACCTGAACCCGCTGCTTGGGGTGGATACGGTGGATCAAGAAGCTTCGGTGGATATGGTGGTGGATATGGCGGTGGATACAGTGGTGGATTCAGAAGCCATGGTGGAAGCTTCTACGGTTAAACATAATTTGTTTACTACGGACCTGATCAAACCTGCAAATGACTAAAATAACAAATATGCTGTGATGTTTTATAGAGAAAAGACTTATAAATAAATATTTTTGAATTCCGAAAGGTTTGTTTATCCTATCATGTGTATAATAATGTAGTTCAATTCTATTAAATCAATAATATCTTCAAATAACACTCCATTTAATGAATGTAGCCTGATTTAATTTTTATTAATACAAACTTTAATTACGCTTATTACTCATAAAGATATAACTAAAGTTATATGACTAAACATAGATTATAAAAGTGCAAAAAAAAAATGTTTTCCCCCGAAAATTGGGTTACAACCAATAAAAAATGATTTTTCATAGTAAAAACGAATAGTTCCGTTGTAGATCCGAACGGTTTATATCGGTTCTAAATTTTCACTCAGAGACACGAAATAAAAAGCTTCATTTGAAAGAGGAAGGGTTGTTTTCACGATGTGACTTAGAGTTATAAGACTTTGAAAGATTATTTTAGAAGTTGTTTATGAATTAAAACAAATTCTATTGTTAATACATAGTTTTAACATATATTTCAAATTATATTAGTGATAACTTTTTTCATAATTCATATATCTGGACTAACTCAATGTTATATTATAGAACACCTCTTTTCATTTCAAACAATCCCTGCCCTGTCTCTCGAGACCATAAATTTAGAAATATAGAATGACAATCATCCCAATACATAAGTGTTCAGGAGAGACATCCAGAAACTTCTCTATCATCCGTTCATCTCGCTCTAGAAAGATGTACGACTTAGAAAGGTGACGAAAGTCAGTGATATCTTATTGGAGCCTTGAGTGCAGAGTTAATTGCCTCCCCCCCCCTAAATAACCCCAAATTCAACTGCCACACGAGCTCTGGGGTGTGAGAGGGCGAATGAGTTCCTTTATCCACCCCACCACCTTCCACCCCCACGTTGTGCCCGCTAGAGAAAAGAAATTAATGTAATTTTTACACAGTGTATTAAACACAACTGTAGCTGTGTATTAAGCGAATAAATTTATCCTTCATTTTTTTTCTCTGAAGGGTATCGATCCCCTTAATCTGTCATAATAAAAAAAGAGAAACTAATACTCAACACTTATAATGAAAAAAAAAGATGTTGATGAATATTTTTCAATTAAAACTGACAGGATCGCTAATTATTTTCTTGTTAGATTTTATGACATTGTATAATGAAGTGATATTCTTTCTACAACAGTCTTACTCTGCCATTCCGAAAAATTCCTCCAATGCATAACAGTACATTGAATAATCTATATGAACAGTTTTTAACTACCCAATATTTCATCAATCTGATTTTTTTCTTAACAATCTACTTTTCAAAGATTTTGTTGATTCACGGAGTCATCACTCTCTTATCGTTCCATGATCACGTTCTAACAAGGGAATATTTATCTTATAAATCATTCAGATGCACCCTTAATAGTAAGCGTTAGAACAATAAATATTTAGCGTTCAATAGAGCGGGTCTATATTGTCTAAATTCTTCTTCTAAATTTGTATATAACTTTTCGGTGTTCATTTCAGAAAAAATCCTTGAATTTCAGTCTATTTGGTTCATTATTCACATGTATATTCAAGATTTTATCATTCAAATTGTATTAAAAGATATTATCTAAGTCTTATGTTTCATGTTTCATCTAGGCTAGTTTTAATTGTAACCTTTATTTACCTTTTGGTTGGTTATATTTAACTAGTTATTAAATTCAATATATGAAACATATTCTGAACAGTGAATCAAGAGTTACTTATTATAATTACAAGCTTGAATTATTCCTCTTGATAAATAAGGCAAGGAAATTAATACAGTTAGTAACTATTTTTATAAAATATTTATTCTCATAACAAAATATTTCAGCGTATTCATTATTTTACATCATTATTAAGTTTGGTCAGGTAAGTAGGTGAAATTCATATTTTCTTCAATCGTAGAAGCTTCCACCACGGCTTCTAAATCCTCCACTGTATCCACCCCCATATCCACCACCATATCCACCGAAGCTTCTGGATCCACCGTATCCACCCCAAGCAGCGGGTTCTGGTTTAGGTTGAGGTTCAGGATCAGCAGATCTCTTTCCTCGGTATCCTCCTCTAAATCCTCCATGACCACCTCCTCGTCCACCTCTGTATCCACCTCCACGTCCACCTCTGTATCCTCCACCTCCTCTCCATGGCTGTGGTTCAGGTTCAGCATAGGCAAGAGCCACACAGAGGGCGACAGCGAGGGCTAAGAGCTGTCAAAGGAACAATCTATTGTTATCTCATTCATTTGAATGGTACAATTATATCAAAGATTATCAGAGCACTTACTGTGAACTTCATATTGGTGGTTGTTTGTTTTGATGCTTACCTCGAGGATCAACTCGCTTTATATACTCCAGCGGGTGACCTCCACAGTCCGAGTGACCCTCAAAGGGGACGGAGCTAACGCGTTGAGAACTTATGCTTCACGGTGAGTGCTATGAATTTTTCAAGGATATTAATTTGTGTTTATTTCGGAGGTACTGTTATTATATTCAGTTTTGAAGGTTAAATTTACGAGTATAAGTAAGGAAGAGAACTTCTGTATGACATCAATACTGACGCTATCCAACCACCAACATGAAGTTCACAGTAAGTGCTCTGATAATCTTTGATATAATTGTACCATTCAAATGAATGAGATGATAATAGATTGTTCCTTTGACAGCTCCTAGCCCTCGCTGTCGCCCTCTGTGTGGCTCTTGCCTATGCTGAACCTGAACCAAAGCCATGGAGAGGAGGTGGACGTGGAGGTGGATACAGAGGTGGACGAGGAGGTGGTCATGGTGGATTTAGAGGAGGTTACCGAGGAAAAAGATCTGCTGATCCCGAACCTCAACCTGAACCCGCTGCTTGGGGTGGATACGGTGGATCAAGAAGCTTCGGTGGATATGGTGGTGAATATGGCGGTGGATACAGTGGTGGATTCAGAAGCCATGGTGGAAGATTCTACGGTTAAACATAATTTGTTTACTACGGACCTGATCAAACCTGCAAATGACTAAAATAACAAATATGCTGTGATGTGTTATAGAGAAAAGACTTATAAATAAATATTTTTGAATTCCCGAAAGGTTTGTTTATCCTATCATGTGTAAAATAATGTAGTTCAATTCTATTAAATCAATAATATCTTGAAATAACACTCCATTTAATGAATGTAGCCTGATTTTATTTTTATTAATACAAACTTCAATTAGCTATTTACTCATAAAGATATAACTAAAGTTATTTGACTAAACATAGATTATAAAAGTGCAAAAAAAAAATTTTTTCCATCGAAAATTGGGCTACGACCAATAAAAAATGATTTTTCATAGAAACGAATATTTCCGTTGTAGATCCAAACGGTTTATATCGGTTCTAAATTTTCACTCAGAGACACGAAATAAAAAGCTTCATTTGAAAGAGGAAGAGTTGTTTCACGATGTGACTTTGAGTTATAAGACTTTGAAAGATTATTTTAGAAGTTGTTTATGAATTAAAAACAAATTCTATTGTTAATACCTAGTTTTAACATATATTTCAAATTATATTAGTGATAACTTTTTTCATAATTCATATACCTTAACTAACTCAATGTTATATCATAGAACACCTCTTTTCATTTCAAACAATCCCTGCCCTGTCTCTTGAGACCATAAATTTAGAAATATAGAATGACAATCATCCCAATACATAAGTGTTCATGAGAGACATCCAGAAACTTCTCTATTATCCGTTCATCTTGCTCTAGAAAGATGTACGACTAAGAAAGGTGACGAAAGTCAGTGATTTCTTATTGGAGCCTTGAGTGCAGGATTGGTTGCCTCCCCACCCCCCCCCCCCCAAAATAACCCCCAATTCAACTGCCACACGAGCTCTGGGGTGTGAGAGGGCGAATGAGTTCCCATATCCACACCACCACCTTCCACCCCCACGTTGTGCCCGCTAGAGAAAAGAAATTACTGTAATTTTTACACAGTGTATTAAACACAACTGTAGCTGTGTATTAAGCGAATAAATTTTTCCTTCATTTTTTTTCTCTGAAGGGTATCGATCCCCTTAATCTGTCATAATAAAAAAAGAGAAACTAATACTTGTTGTATTTAGTATTAAGATTTAATGTTATTATTTCTGTTAATGATCTACGTATTCTATCTACGGGTACACCAAATATATTTCTGACATTTACGAACGAATCCACCTTGTACATTACTAATAAAGATGATTAGAAACAAGATCAATTATTAAACATGGCGCTGTAGAAAACTCGAAAAGGAGAATTGGAAATGCCAAAGAAGAGGAATAACGTCAGCACCTCTGAAAAGCAGAAAAGCGACCACCAAGCAACTTCGACGAACAGCATGGAAGCTCCACAATGGCTACAGATTTTCTTGTAGTAACAAGCGGAAGATCTGCATAGTGCTTTTATTTTCAGATGCTTTAGTATATCTGGTCCGCATATTGAAGCCTCTGCTCCCGTGTCTGGAATGGCATTCAATGTACAAGAACTTCTGTTGTCAAGCGTAGAACATTTCAACTGAATTCTAGGAGTTTTATCTGTTCTAGCTGATTTTATGTTAACCATAAAAGTTGATTTAACATGCTTCGTGACGTTAAATCTCCCTTCTTTTGAGTTCTTGTTCTCGGTTTTCAATTTCCTGCACATAGATTTCCAATGCCCTTTGGTATTACAGAAATTACAAGATGAGTCTCTTGCAGGACATTTATCATATGGATGCTTTTTATATCCACATCTATGGCATTTTTCTTCGCCGTTATGCTTATTTTCGTGCCGGATTTTGTCTGTGTTTCTCTTCACCGGAATCTTTATCCTTTCCACAGGAATTTTTCCATTAAGTAATTCTGAATCTTTCATTGCAGATTCATGACTGTGGCATATGCTTACCACAGTCTGTAGGTTGGGGAACGGTGTGATCGCAAGGAGCTTTTGCCTCACTTCGATATTATGTACACCTGACATGATTCTTGTAACCAGTCTTTGTTCGGTGCAGTTACCGCAAAGATCACTTTCTTCGGCTAACTTTTTAAGTGAAACGTAGAAATTGTCGAAACATTCACCTTCCTGTTGTTTCCTTTCCTCGAAAGCCACTCTATCCAAGGCAACATTTCGCTTTTGTCTTAAAAAATCTTGTATTTTGTCAAGAATTTCGTCCACAGTGCTGTCATCTGACTCTGATATATCAATCGCACATTTCAGATGAATTTTCATATCTTCTGTTAGACATCCTCTGAAGTCAGCTTGTTGCACATCATGTGGTTGTTGACTCAGTTTTTGAACTTTGTAATAGTCATTCCAGCTCAGACGCCAAGATATAAACTTGCTGTAAGTTATATCGTTCTCTAGTTTTTCAGGTCTTGCTGCACTGAGATGTTTCACAGTTGTGCCTGAACTAGCAGATGTACTTGCTGTGCCTCCTTGGCCAGCGCTCTGACTGTTCATAAATGCTGTCAATGTATTTTGAAACATATCCATTTCTAACAATGAAACACTGATAGCTGCTAATGAATTACCCATTAAAACACATGGGAAAATAAAACTAAAATCAATCTTGGAGAATATCAAGATTGAAGAAACCATAATTATTTGTGAAAATCAAAAGGAATTACTCTTATCATGGAAAGCATGCAAGAGCTTAAAGATAATTCACGAAAGTTTTCCTCGACCAATAAAATCGGTTCAAACGAAAATGAACATAAATGAAACCTGCAAACATAAAGAAGTGTTGCTAAGTGAATTCTCAGATGTATTTATTTCAACAGAAAACTTGTCAGTCATGAACGGAAAGGACATGAAAATTCATCTGAAAGAAGATGCTGTGCCAAGTGCAATTTACACTGCAAGACAAATTCCTTTCAAATGGTCTGACGAGGTGAAAAGAACACTAGATACAATGGTCAGTCAGAAGATCATTCGCCAGGTGACAGACACTCCAACAGATTGGTGTCATCCGATGGTTGTTGTACCGAAAAATAACAACAAAATGAGAGTTTGTGTTGATTTCAAACAACTGAATAGGTTCGTGAAGCGACCAACATATCCAGCTACGACACCTAGAGAAACAGTGATGGCAATCACACCTCAAGCAAAGTACTTCACAACACTAGATATGACGCAAGGGTATTATCAAATAGCCTTCGATGAAAAGTCTCAACTGTTAACTACATTCCTATAACGCCGTTTGGAAGATATTGCTTCTTACGTGCACCAATGGGATTATCATCAACCGGAGATGAATTTTGTCACAGAGGTGATGAAGCGATTCAAGGAATTCATAATGTGAAAAAAGTAGTTGATGATATGATAGTCTACGATTCAAACTATGGCGAGCACATTCATCATGTACGAGAGTTACTTCAAAGATGCAGAGAGAGAGGCATTACATTGAATCCAGACAAATTCAATTTTGCTCAAGAAAATGTAAAAATTGTTGGATATTCGGTAACTTCTGAAGGTATTGAGGCAGATCCTGAAAAAATTTCAGCTATCGAGAAGTTCCCCAAACCATCAAATATATCAGAATTACGATCATTTTTAGGATTGGTAAACCAGCTGAGTGAATTTTCACAAGAAATAAGTACAAAAGTGACTCCTCTGAGAGGATTGCTTAGTCAGAAAAACAAATACCAGTGGTTGCCATGTCATGATGCAGCGTTCGAAGAAACGAAAAACGCCCTGAAATCTCCACCTGTTCTTGGTCACTATGACCCGAAGAAAGAGATAACACTGTTGACAGACGGCATCCAGGCTGAACGGACTTGGATTTGCAATGATCCAAAAAGAAAATGGAAGGTACAAATTGATTAAATGTGGATCAAGATTTCTTTTACCAGTGGAGGCAAGATATTCAACAACTGAGCTAGAGCTTCTAGCAATCGTATGGGCTGTAAATAAGTGTTATATATACTTGACTGGACTAGAAAATTTCACCGTAATCACAGATCACAGACCTCTTCTATCAATCCTAAACAAACAAACTTTAGAACAAGTAACGAATCCAAGGATTCAGAGATTGAAGGAAAAAATGCCAAGTACAATTTTGAAACAAAATGGAAACAAGGCAAAACTCATCTCATCTCCGATGCGCTTTCAAGAAAGCCAACTGAAAAACCCAGTGATGATGACATGAAATCCGCTGAAACATTGTGTAACTATGTAAGAAATGTCATTTTTAAAGATGACAATGAAAAGGACAGTCTCGATATGAAGAAAATGAAAAGAGAAGCAGAAAAGGACGAGCAGTACACAGAACTGAAGAAAATAATCATCCATGGCATTCCGTCAGATAAAATGAAAGTTAAAGCCTGCATACTGCCATTTTGGAATATCAGAGAAGAGTTATCTATTGAAGATGAAGTCCTGTTGTACGGAAATAGAATGATTATTCCTAATGCGCTTCAAAAAGACACTCTAATGAGATTACACGCATCTCATCAAGGAATAGACAGAACGAAAAGAAGAGCTAGGCAGACTGTGTATTGGCCAGGAATCAACAGCGACATTGAAACTACTGTTGCAGCTTGTCACAAATTTTCCCTCTTCAAACCATCTCAAACGAAAGAAACCTACCATGTGGATGAAAGAACGGCAGAATGGGGTTTCCAGGATGTAGCTGCAGATTTCTTTCAGTATGCTGGAAATAATTTTCTAGTTTATGTAGACAGATTGTCGGGATGGCCAATTGTAACAGCATTTAAAGGGAAAACTGGATCAAAAAAACTATTAAGAACTATCAGATCACATTTTTCCAATGTGGGAGTTCCTCAGCGAATCAGAACTGATAATGGAACTCAGTTTGCATCATTTGCTGTGAAGAAATTCATGGAAAAGTTCGGAGTAGAACATATATTTTCAAGTCCTCATTATCCACAAAGCAATGGGTTAGCTGAATCTGCAGTAAAAAGACTGAAATATCTTATTGCAAAGACCACAAAAGACGGCAACTTGGATTCAGATGAATTTCATGAAGGACTGCTTGAAATGAGAAACACGCCTGGGAGAAGTGGATACTCACCAGCAGAAATAGTCTTCGGACATAATTTAAACTCACTCGTACCTTGTCATAAACAAACATTCAAGAAAAATGGAAGACGATGATGGAAGATGTGGAGAATAAATACAAAGAAAATAAATTGATCGAACGGGAAATATTATAACAGAAATGCAAAAGATTTACATCCCCTGCGAATGAAAGACTTGGTTTATATTCAAGACCATATCTCGAAACGATGGAACAAAACTGGAGAAGTTGTTGGTTTGGATGAAAATAGAAAATATTTAATTAAAACTAAATCGGGATCATTACTATGGAAGAATGGAATACATTTGATGCTAATGAAGAACATAAAGTAAATAATCAAGACATCAGGAACCACATAGTGATTTGACTCTATTACAAACTGCGGAAAGGGGGAG
Organism: Caprella mutica; assembly: GCA_947561585.1. NCBI lineage: Eukaryota > Metazoa > Arthropoda > Malacostraca > Amphipoda > Caprellidae > Caprella > Caprella mutica. Next base: position 3,028 of record CANNZV010007104.1, on the reverse strand, counting down.
TTGTTGTATTTAGTATTAAGATTTAATGTTATTATTTCTGTTAATGATCTACGTATTCTATCTACGGGTACACCCAATATATTTCTGACATTTACGAACGAATCCACCTTGTACATTACTAATAAAGATGATTAGAAACAAGATCAATTATTAAACAATACTCAACACTTATAATGAAAAAAAAAAGAGGTTGATGAATATTTTTCAATTAAAACTGACAGGATTGTTAATTATTTTCTTGTTAGATTCTATGACATTGTATAATGAAGTGATATTCTTTCTACAACAGTCTTACTCTGCCATTCCGAAAAATTCCTCCAATGCATAACAGTACTTTGAATAATCTATATGAACAGTTTTTAACTACCCAATATTTCATCAATCTGATTTTTTTCTTATCAATCTACTTTTAAAAGATTTTGTTGATTCACGGAGTCATCACTCTCTTATCGTTCCATGATCACGTTCTAACAAGGGAATATTTATCTTATAAATCATTCAGATGCACCTTAATAGTTAGCATTAGAACAATAAATAGTTAGCGTTCAATAGAGCGGGTCTATATTGTCTTAAAATCTTCTGCTAAATTTGTATATAACTTTTCGGTGTTCATTTCAGAAAAAATCCTTGAATTTCAGTCTATTTGGTTCATTATTCAAATGAATATCAAAGATTTATCTAAGTCATATATTTCATGTTTCATCTAGGCTACTTTTAATTGTAACCTACATTTACCTTTTGGTTGGTTATATTTAACTAGTCATTAAATTCAATATTTGAAACATAATCTGAACAGTGAATCAAAAATTACTTATTATAATTACAAGCTTGAATTATTCCTCTTGATAATAAGGCAAGGAAATTAATACAGTTAGTATTTAAATAAAATATTTATTCTCATAACAAAATATTTCAGCGTATTCATTATTTTACATCATTATTAAGTTTGGTCAGGTAAGTAGGTGAAATTCATATTTTCTTTCAACCGTAGAGAGACTTCCACAACGGCTTCTGAATCCTCCACTGTATCCACCCCATATCCACCACCATATCCACCGAAGCTTCTGGATCCACCGTATCCACCCCAAGCAGCGGGTTCTGGTTCAGGTTTGAGGTTCAGGATCAGCAGATCTCTTTCCTCGGTATCCTCCTCTAAATCCTCCATGACCACCCTCCTCGTCCACCTCTGTATCCACCTCCACGTCCACCTCTGTATCCTCCACCTCCTCTCCATGGCTGTGGTTCAGGTTCAGCATAGGCAAGAGCCACACAGAGGGCAACAGCGAGGGCTAGGAGCTGTCAAAGAAACAATCTATTATTATCTCATTCATTTGAATGGTACAATTATATCAAAGATTATCAGAGCACTTACTGTGAACTTCATGTTGGTGGTTGTTTAGTTTTGATGCTTACCTCGAGGATCAACTCGCTTTATATACTCCAGCGGGTTTTCTCCACAGTCCGAGTGACCCTCAAAGGGGCGGAGCTAACGCGTTGAGAACTTATGCTTCACGGTGAGTGCTATGAGTTTTTCAAGGAAATTATTTTGTGTTTATTTCGGAGGTACTGTTATTATATTCAGTTTTTGAAGGTTAAATTTACGAGTATAAATAAGGAAGAGAACTTCTGTATGACATCAATACTGAAGCTATCCATCCACCAACATGAAGTTCACAGTAAGTGCTCTGATAATCTTTGATATAATTGTACCATTTAAGTGAATGAGATAATAATAGATTGTTCCTTTAACAGCTCCTAGCCCTCGCTGTCGCCCTCTGTGTGGCTCTTGCCTATGCTGAACCTGAACCACAGCCATGGAGAGGAGGTGGACGTGGAGGTGGATATAGAGGTGGACGAGGAGGGTGGTCATGGTGGATTTAGAGGAGGTTACCGAGGAAAGAGATCTGCTGATCCCCGAACCTCAACCTGAACCTGCTGCTTGGGGTGGATACGGTGGATCAAGAAGCTTCGGTGGATATGGTGGTGGTTATGGCGGTGGATACAGTGGTGGATTCAGAAGCCATGGTGGAAGCTTCTACGGTTAAACATAATTTATTTACTACGGACCTGATCAAACCTGCAAATGACTAAAATAACAAATATGCTGTGATGTTTTATAGAGAAAAAAGACTTATAAATAAATATTTTTGAATTCCCGAAAGGTTTTGTTTATCCTATCATGTGTAAAATAATGTAGTTCAATTCTATTAATCAATAATATCTTGAAATAACACTCCATTAATGAATGTAGCCTGATTTAATTTTTATTAATACAAACTTTAATTACGCTATTTTACTCATAAAGATATAACTAAAGTTATATGACTAAACATAGATTATATAAGTGCAAAAAAAATGTTTTCCCCCGAAAATTTGGGTTACAACCAATAAATAATGATTTTTCATAGTAAAAAACGAATAGTTCCGTTGTAGATCCGAACGGTGTTATATCGGTTCTAATTTTCACTCAGAGACACGAAATAAAAAGCTTCATTTGAAAGAGGAAGGGTTGTTTCACGATGTGACTTTGAGTTATAAGACTTTGAAAGATTATTTTAGAAGTTGTTTTTGAATTTAAAACAAATTCTATTGTTAATACCTAGTTTCAACATATATTTCAAATTATATTAGGATAACTTTTTTCATAATTCATATATCTCGGACTAACTCAATGTTATATTATAGAACACCTCTTTTCATTTCAAACAATCCCTGCTCTGTCTCTCGAGACCATAAATTTAGAAATATAGAATGACAATCATCCAATACATAAGTGTTCAGGAGAGATATCCAGAAACTTCTCTATCATCCGTTCATCTCGCTCTAGAAAGATGTACGACTTAGGAAAGGTGACGAAAGTCAGTGATATATTATTGGAGCCTTGAGTGCAGAGTTGGTTGCCCCCCCCCCCCCAAATAACCCCAAATAATACTGCCACATGAGCTCTGGGGTGTGAGAGGGCGAATGAGTTCCTATATCCACCCCACCACCTTCCACCCCCACGTTGTGCCCGCTAGAGAAAAGAAAT
>CANNZV010007103.1:0-12032 GCA_947561585.1 Caprella mutica | reverse complement strand
GCTAAATCTCATATTTATTTACTCCTGCAGATACCGTGTCAGTTAGATGTAAATAAATAATGTGGCTTTTTTCGGTGTGCAAAAATCGGGGAAACTGCTTGTCAAGATAAATTTGGTCATTGAGGAGAGAGAAAGATATGGTTGGGCAATGGATGATTATGGTGGGTATTTGGTTGTCCGATATGACAAGAGTTGCTCGATATGCCAAAAGTTGCCCGATATGACAAGAGTTGCCCGATATGACAAGAGTTACCCGATATGACAAGAGTTGCTCGATATGACAAGAGTTGCTCGATATGCCGAAAGTTGCCCGATATGACAAGAGTTGCCCGATATGACAAGAGTTACCCGATATGACAAGAGTTGCTCGATATGACAAGAGTTGCTCGATATGCCGAAAGTTGCCCGATATGACAAGAGTTGCCCGATATGACAAGAGTTACCCGATATGACAAGAGTTGCTCGATATGACAAGAGTTGCTCGATATGACAAGAGTTGCTCGATATGCCGAAAGTTGCCCGATATGACAAGAGTTGCCCGATATGACAAGAGTTACCCGATATGACAAGAGTTGCTCGATATGACAAGAGTTGCTCGATATGCCGAAAGTTGCCCGATATGACAAGAGTTACCCGATATGACAAGAGTTGCTCGATATGACAAGAGTTGCCCGATATGACAAGAGTTGCTCGATATGACAAGAGTTGCCCGATATGACAAGAGTTGCTCGATATGACAAGAGTTGCCCGATATGACAAGAGTTGCTCGATATGACGAAAGTTGCCCGATATGACAAGAGTTGCTCGATATGACGAAAGTTGCCCGATATGACAAGAGTTGCTCGATATGACGAAAGTTGCCCGATATGACAAGAGTTGCCCGATATGACAAGAGTTACCCGATATGACAAGAGTTGCTCGATATGACAAGAGTTGCTCGATATGCCGAAAGTTGCCCGATATGACAAGAGTTACCCGATATGACAAGAGTTGCTCGATATGACAAGAGTTGCCCGATATGACAAGAGTTGCTCGATATGACAAGAGTTGCCCGATATGACAAGAGTTGCTCGATATGACAAGAGTTGCCCGATATGACAAGAGTTGCTCGATATGACGAAAGTTGCCCGATATGACAAGAGTTGCTCGATATGACGAAAGTTGCCCGATATGACAAGAGTTGCTCGATATGACGAAAGTTGCCCGATATGACAAGAGATTCAAATATGGAGATATTCTTACTTCAAAGAATTTTTATTTCATCATTAATATTAAACTCTCAAATATTAAATTTCATATTATCATTAAAATATATTAACTTATAAAATGGGGGAAGAATGAATATTTTAAATAAATAGAGGGCATTTCAGATAAAATTTTCCTGATAGAAGATTATTTTATGTTTGTTTTGATTGATGTTACTGTCACTTACATATATTATTGTCTTTTCAAGTAATAATAATAAATATAACTCCTCACGGAAAATACCATAGAATTGGTGGAAGACTCCAAATGGTTTTTCTCTCCCATAAGAACCTCCTTCATTCACCTGGTAATATATGCGCAAGAAAATATCCTCCTGAAAACGAATGGTGATATCGAATGGCTTTCGAATCGTGTGGAGTGTGGAATCTGACGCCATGGCCGAATGTGACTCCGTATACTACTGAAATACATCAATCTGGTTGATTATTATAGATATCATATACATTAGACATGGGGTAGATGTAGAAAGAAAGTGTTCATTTTCTTTTGAGTTGGTGGATTGCTGTCATTTAATTTTCAATAAATAAATAATAAATGCACTGAGAAAAGATAGCGAGTCAACCTGACTCATCGCTTGAGTCAAGGCTTTAAAACTCGAATCTTTGAGTCTTTTTTCTTGATTTACTCTACCTGAGTCAATTTGACTATGAATTAGGAGTCAATATGGCCCTTGTTTTTGTGTAAAGTTTCAGGTTGACTCAAAGTGACTCACCATTTTGAGCCGGAAAACTACGAGGAGGAAAATTGAGAGTCACTTTTGAAAAAAACATTTAGATATAAACACGCTCTAATAATATTTCAATTCTTTAGGTTAAATTGAATTATACCAATTCCGATGAATGTCATAGGTATATCAGCAGTTCTTTTTAAATTCCATCAACTATATGTATATATGGTGCCCGCAACCAGGTCATAAGACAATCATGAATTGTGCTGTACAACGAACTAACGCAACCCTTAACGTAGGGTAAGGGCCATTTTTTTTTATAAATTAAAGTGTTGTTAGAACGTGACTGTTAAGATAACCAAATAATGTTGCAAAAAGGAAAAAAGGACTGACAACAATTTTCCTCCTGGCAGTTTTATATATTATTATTAGTAATAAATGTACGAAATTTGCTCATTGGTCGGTATAACGAAATTTGATAATTTCCATATTTCAATTTAGGATTAAAATTTAATGAATCTACGTAAATCTAAACATATATTTAATAGTCATAAGAATATTATATGTTGAACAATTTTATATCATCAGGTTAGCTAGTTAAGTGAACAGAAAGTTGGTTCAAATTGTTTATATGTAATTATTTAAATTTAAATGTAAATTACAGTATACGAAGTATACAAGTCATATGGTGATTGTTGTTATTTTATCTAACTAAGGAAAACAACCTGAATATTACTTATTATAAGAAAGGAGTAGATATCAAAGAAGAATCTCTTTTGTAATCATTTCAAGCTGGAGGGTGGGATGATCTATTAGAAACTTGCATGTTGAGGGAAACTACTTTCTTAGAAGTTGCTGGATTTCTAATTTTGAAACCTCACATCTTTTTCAATAATCAATAATTATATACATACTATGACATCGTATTCAGAAACTTTGTGTCCACGAAACTTCAAACATTATAAGTTGGTTTCCAATTTTGAAACCTCCATGGAATTTAGTTTCGAAAGATGTCGCAAGACCTTTCTTCAAAATGTCGTAAAAGGGCAAGATTCTTGCAGCATTCTTTTGACAGCTGCTAGGAAGCATAAAATGAAGGGGTCACGTTGGTACATCATGTTTAGGATGTCATGTTGGTACATCATGTTGATGATGTCATGTTGGTACATCATGTTGAGGATGTCATGTTGGTACATCATGTTTAGGATGTCATCTTGGTACATCATGTTAAGGATGTCATGTTGGTACACAATGTTTAGGATGTCATGTTGGTACATCATGTTTAGGATGTCATGTTGGTACACAATGTTTAGGATGTCATGTTGGTACATCATGTTTAGGATGTCATCTTGGTACAGAATGTTTAGGATGTCATGTTGGTACATCATGTTAAGGATGTCATGTTGGTACATCATGTTAAGGATGTCATGTTGGTACATCATGTTAAGGATGTCATGTTGGTACATCATGTTAAGGATGTCATGTTGGTACATCATGTTAAGGATGTCATGTTGGTACACAATGTTTAGGATGTCATGTTGGTACACAATGTTTAGGATGTCATGTTGGTACATCATGTTTAGGATGTCATCTTGGTACACAATGTTTAGGATGTCATGTTGGTACATCATGTTAAGGATGTCATGTTGGTACACAATGTTTAGGATGTCATGTTGGTACATCATGTTTAGGATGTCATGTTTGTACATCATGTTTAGGATTTCATGTTGGTACATCATGTTTAGGATGTCATGTTGGTACACAATGTTTAGGAGGACATGTGGGTACCTCATGTTAATAAGGTCATGTTGGTACATCAAATGAAGGAGATCATGTTGGTACATCATGTTAAGCAGGTCATGTTGGTACATCATGTTAAGGATGTCATGTTGGTACATCATGTAAATGAGATCATGTTGGTAAATCATGTAAATGAGATCATGTTGGTACATCATGTAAATGAGATCATGTTGGTACATCATGTAAATGAGGTCATGTTGGTAAATCATGTAAATGAGATCATGTTGGTACATCATGTAAATGAGGTCATGTTGGTAAATCATGTAAATGAGGTCATGTTGGTACATCATGTAAATGAGGTCATGTTGGTACATCATGTAAATGAGGTCATGTTGGTACATCATGTAAATGAGATCATGTTGGTACATCATGTAAATAAGGTCATGTTGGTACATCATGTAAATGAGGTCATGTTGGTACATCATGTAAATGAGGTCATGTTGGTACATCATGTTAATAAGGTCATGTTAGTACATCATGTTAAGCGGGTCATGTTGGTACATCATGTTGGTACATCATGTTAATAAGATCATTTTTAGGAGGTCATGTTGGTACATTATGTTAATAAGATCATTTTTAGGAGGTCATGTTGGTACATCATGTTAATAAAATCATGTTGGTATTTATAGCTTCTTCAACACTATCATGGGCTAATGGTATTTATTTGTTCATATTATGTGTATTTTTTATGTAAATGAAGTTGTAACTGTTTTTCTTAAATAAACTTCATTATTCTATTCCATGTTGCTGTGTTATTCTTTCTACATCAAAAGTTACGTTGGTACATCAAAAGACGTAAGTTACGTTGGTACATCAAAAGACGTAAGTTGCGTTGGTACTTCAAGAGAAGAAAGTTACGTTTCCTCATTCAAAACATTATTTAAAAAGGAAAATAATTACTTAAATAAATAAAAATTCATCATTCATTTATTTTATTTACTAAAATAAATCGATAATTAATTTAAATTGAATGCTATTCATTTCAATTAATTAAAAAAAACTTAAACAACCATCTATCTACTCACATTATTTATTTATAGCATAATTCCTTTTTTGATATCAATAGTAAAGTTATTGATGTACATAAGCCGAGTCATTTCTCATCAAAAATCATCCGCAAGATTGATTGAACTCCACGGGAAAAATCAGACTAAGTTCATCGTCACTCAATTTATGACCAAGCCCCCAAAAAATGAGCTGAAAATAATGATTTAACGCTGAAATATAAGTTAGGATGAAATAAAAACTTATAATTGAATTTGCATTATTCCTGAGAAGTTTTTAGTTGGTGATATGAAGACCTGTTTCCGCTAGTCAATTGAAAGGTGTTATTATCGTAGAAAATGGTGGGAAAATCTGCTATTAGAGAAAATAATTGACGAACGTGAGATAAATATTGAGGAACCACGAGGAAATATTTGATAAACATGAGAAAAACAGAAAATACATGATTAATATAAGAGAAAACTTTGGATAAACATGACAGAAACATTGGAAAAGTTATTCGAAGAAAAAGTGTGATGAGAATAAGATTAATTTTTTAATATACTACAGTTCATAATCAAATAAGTTATGGAAAGAATTGAATTATAAAAACAAAATACTGAGTTCTTTCTGCTAAATAATTAATATGAATTTTATAGAAAAATAACTTATTATCACGGGGTGAATTGTTTGAATTATCATGAGGCAAAATAATAACTTTTCATTTTGATAAATGATTAAATGTTACATATCTTCAAACTTTAAACAATACTTAATTAATCTACAGCAAACCTTTAATGAACTTGAATCTTCCATTGAAAGTGTTAAAAAAATCAAACAGAACTTTCAACCGAATTAATAAATCAGTCTCCATGGTAACGTAAAACTTCAATGATAGTTAGCCATAAAATTATTAATTTATTTCGCTAAAGGAAGCGCGTGTGATTAGCTTCAGCAGATCCCTTTTGTGACCATTGACAAGGAAAGAGGTTTGAGGGAAAATGCACCAGTCTTTTCATCTGTCTCAGTGTATAATTAGGGCTCATATTCCTGAAAAGATATGAGAAGGTAATTAGAGACGATATTTCATGGGACTCTTCAGTCTTTGCGCTAATTAAGTCTCAGGTTTCACATGTCATCGTTTGAGTGTCCTGTCCTATGCTATCAAAGTGAAGGATTGTCCTTATTAAATGTGCAGGTTGAAACCTAATTTTTTTCGCGTGTCTTAAATCCTGTGGATGATAAACACATTTGGTTTGAATCTCTTTTCTTTTTAAACATTTTGTTGGATTCACAAAACAATATAAAAATCAGAAAGTATAATTGGTTATCCTTAAAATGTAGGTTTACCACAAGGTGATATTCTTGGTGCTCTATCATTTTCTATTTATATTATTTGTTTTTGTTCTATATAATTGTTTGAATAAATAAATTACCTACCATATACTGTTTACCAACGATTAGATTGAACCTAATATCATCTTCTATTCCCAATTGAAAATTTGACACGGTACATTCAAAGATAGTTAATATACGTGTCTACTACTCTGATTTATAACTGGGTTTGCTCTCTAACATACGACTTCTAAAATTGACTTCGAGAAGAATTTTCATTGAACATTCACTGTGCTGGAGGCTCTAAAAGACTACAATATCTCCAGCTGCACAAAAGTTATAATTCTTCTTTTTTGAAAATATACATTCCGCCGTTTTGCTAATCCAGTTTTCTCAAGTTTTTTTGAGAGTATGAAAGCGGAATACTCAAAATATAAGCTCATAAATTCTGAAATAACTGTTATTCGACAACTCAGAAACCATGAGTTAGCTTACTGTATATTCATTTTTAACTTCTTAATATGGAAAATATACCTATTTTTTAGCCATTCTTAAATATCAAAGAACATACTTGAATGGCACAATAGATTTTAATAAAAATATAAAACAAAATAAATAACTAAATTTTTATCTCAATTATTAATGTCCTATTAAGATCATATGGAAATGTGTAATTATAATTAAAACAATCGAAATATAGAAAGCTGAATTTAAAACCTTTTCAATTTCAACCGAAATGCATCGTTTAAAATATTCAAAAGTGTTCCTCAAACGTCAAAGGTGAATTAATTTAATCCGAAAAAGCAATTAGCTTAAATATATGCTAAAGTATATGCAACTGATATAGTGGAATAATTTAAATATTATAAAATCGGGAGTCTTATTTAAAGATTTCGTTCAAATCCTATTTAAATTTGAAAAAGAGTAGCTTCAACGATCATTTTAAAAATTTAAGAATAACGTTTTTTTTGGAATAGAAACAAAAAAAGTAGATACACTTATGATATTTGTAATAAACTCTGTCATATTTCAATAATATTCGAGGTATTATAATTTATTTTTTGAATAAAAATTAATAATGGTAAATATCATCGAATTTATTAATTTATCTTATTTACATCAATCATATTAGGTAATAGATCTATTTACACTTACACCCGTTACTCTTCATTAATTTCTCGAATCTAAAGCTCCAATAACACGTAAGTAAAAGATTAATCTGGCTCTTAAATCCTTCACTCATAAATATTAGAGAGTATCTTTTCCCTACTTGTCCAATTAATATTTTAATTGGCTGATTTTTTTATCTCTGACATCATCCTCTCTTTTGCTTGCAACAATGAAACTAAGTACTTAAATCAAACTCTCCTATTCAATAATTGGAAAAACTGAACAAAAACGTACCTATCTCTAGCTAATAAATCGATAATATTTTCAGCATATTTTCATCAGGACTTTAGTATGGGAGTACAACTTTTGCAGCCAATTGTTTGTTAATTCGGTCTTTGTTTATAAACCTGTCTCGTATGTTGTTCCGAGTGAGTTGATTCTCCTGAATGGAAATGTGAATGTTCCGCCATTTCTGGCTGGAAATTGTTGTGCCTCTGAATAATGAGCAAAAATAGAGAAGGAGGCAAGCCCAATTAATTTGCGTATGTTTACATTCAGAATATTTTCATATGAAACAATGAAAAGTCAAGTATTTTGTATGAAATAAATTCGTAGTTAGAGTGTTTGCCGCAGACAATTCATTCTTTACGTTGCTAGGTATGAACTGAATTAGTTCAGAGCCTAATGTAAATAATTAAATTTCGTACATTCAGTATATTAATAGTCTATTTATTATATATTATTTATTTAAATATTCTTTTATTTGATTGAAAAAGAGTAGTGGATTCGATTATTTTCCGTAGTCTTATCAAAAGTCTACGGTCTGACGCGTCTATTTTTAAAATCGAATAAATTTCTAGAATATATTTCTTTTTATAATTTTTCTTAGATTTATATTAATTTTCTGTGATTCAATTCCAATTTTGTTCAATTGATATTTTTTAATATGAACAACTATAAATTTAAGCATTTACGCTCTGTTCGATTCACTAAAACAATACCCAGTAATAACATCCTGATCTTAAATATTTACCTCGCATGCTGAGACATAATTCCGCCACACAAATCCTGTTTATTTAATCAAAGCCTTGCCGTCATTTTTAAATCAATCTCCGCCAAATATCCAATAGCGAAGTCCATTATCTTCAGGACTCAGAACACTGGGGAGCGTTTTCGTTGACTCATTATCATTATTTAGTAGATGAACGCGTCATTTACAACAAGATGGCTGGCAGATTAGTTTTTGATGATCCAATCTGCGATGTATAGTTCTCATTACTCCTGAGATATTGGTGTGTCTTTACTTTTTTACTGACGTACACATGTCTGCTTGCATCCTGTCACTGAGACATCAAACTTTACAGGCAAGCTTATTTACAAAGAAAGCGTATTAGTCTAATGCATTTGGCATTGAAGTATGTAAAGTATGTAAAGTACCTGTAATTGTATCGTAAAATATGGTTATTGGGGATATTTCAGTTTGGAATTATTGATGGTAAAGCTCTATGAAGATCGATGTGTTATTGAATTTATGTATTATGAAATACGATTGGGTAATCATCATATCATTAAGTTGTTATCGTTATAGATTAGTAAATTTTTTATCATTGATTGTCAACAATCGGCAGTAATTGTTAATGGAACAATGTTTGATAACGATTTAAGCTACGCATTTGGAAAATGTAATTAGGTGCGAGATCAATTATTGTGAAATAAATAAATAGTTGCTCAACTGATAATTGTAGTAGCTGCCTCTTTTTTGTTACAAGAAAATATTGGTACTAAAACGACAATTTTAGTACTTCTTTTTAATATCTATGAAATGATATTTGTATCTATATATCAATTTTAGTACGCATTTTGTAATGTCACTAAAATGATAATAATTCACCACAAAAATGATAAATATGTCACTAAAATGATAATTGCTATGAAAATGACAATAATCACTGAATGCTAGAACCATTTTCCACTGAAATGATAATTGTCACTAAAAGGACAATTGTAGTACCTCTTTTTAATTTCACTTTAATTTCGCATCTAATCATATTTTCCCTCTAATTTTTAAGCTCATCCACCCCCCATTTTTTTTAATGAATGATATAGCATCGCGTTGATTTGCGAGCTATGCGGAAGTTCCGTTTGTTTCTAACAAATGAAATTGGATTGACGGCAAAGAAAATATTCCATCACGGACGACATACAGAATTCTGACTCCCAATTAAAATTAGTGTCTAATCAAAACTAAATTACAAAGCGAGATTTTATTTCATTATGGAAACGAATAGATGTTTTGAAGAGCTAAATTATATGGGACTAGTGGTCGTAAGTATGAGTTTTTTAATAACGTTCATTTATGTTGAAAGGTAAATTGAGATTAAAGTTTCAGAGTGGTACATAGATCCTTCTTTATTTGCTGTGCAGAATTGGAGCTTTTGTAAGCTTAATTAATCATGATTAAGATAATTAAGATAGATGATTTACACTATTTGATTAAAGAAAATTATCAAATTTTAGATAGAAAGTTTATACAAATTGTTGTTTAATGCATTCACATGAATTAAAATTTACAAATTTGAGTTCTTAAAGTTAAATTGTTCTAAAATGGTATATAAAAACTTCAATTCATGCTATAATTATCAATTAGATAATAATTGAAAAGGAAATATCAAAAGAGGAATGCGTTGCATTGCTGATTTCATGAAACAGGTGAATTATTTTCCTGGTTTTATATTATCCATTTTATTTTTATATACCTCGGTTTTTTTTGGTAGCTGTAATCATCCTGTAATCAAGTCGCTACCCTTCATAATATCTTTATTTTTATATCTTATAATAAAATGTGATTTAATTTACAAATTTCTGAAATAATTGAGAAATTGAGACCCTACTGGTTATTATTTTTTAATAAACAAAAAATCGAGCAATTTTCTTAGCTCGTTTTCAAGTTATTCATTTTCTTTATACCTAGGAAATATTTGTTTAAAATATTCACTGTAAATGCTTTATGAAGGTTTTAAAACACGTTCAAATTCTTAAACAAATATAGCAAAACATCATTATTTTGTTAAAGAAAAGTTTATATAAAAAAAGGAAGATACCATTATTAAACTCAAGTAAATATAAACATGTTAACATTTTCTCCCCCTAGCTAAGCTTTTCTATGATTATACTAATGGTCATCAGGATTCATAAAATGCCGGAAATTGCCGGTTCTGAGCATCGTTAAAAATTGCCATAATGAGGAAAAGTCAATCCCTAATGGTTAACTCACAAAGTTTCACTCTAAAGAAATATGCAGATATGAACTCAGGCAAATGATCTATTATATTAATTCTTTTTCCAGTGGATTAATATATGAAAAGTATATCTACCTTTTTTTTCATTCGTATTGCTCTACATTTTTTGTAAAGCTTCAATGGAAATATTATTATCATATACTGATGATTGTGAAGAGCTTTTAAAGAATGAACATACTTAATAATTGAATGATGTTAATTTCTACATAAAATAAGATTGGACAGGTAATAAATATGAAATGATAAGTTTAATAAAGATAGTATGATATCTTACACTTATTTTCAGCATTATCCCCAATTTAATATCTATCATCGTAAAATATTTATTTTTGCCAATGGAAAAATATTGTTATTGTACATCCTGCTTTATGGTAAATCCTGTATCATTTTAAAACCTTTTGATTGAAAAGATTCAAACTCAACGGGAAATCCATAATAATATAGGTTATTTAACTCTGCGTTGAAGGTTTTTTCAGATATCAAGCTTTCGAATAGAAAGATTTCTATTCATCATCAGGAGAAGGGTGGAAAAACCTGGACCTGACAATGAATTTTATGACCAATGGTTGTATGTTGGATACCGTCTTTCTATTTAAGCTATATATCCTAAAGTTTATTAATATTAATTAACAATCTATTTAGTATTGAGATATGAGACAAAAATTAGAAAATTTGTTACTAACTTAGCTATTGCTTACTACATTAATTCTCTAGAATATTTTTACTTTCTATATATCTGTTACAAAATCAAGTGTGTTTTATCTCCTTGTTTCTATGTATGTTCTCTATTCATATTTATCTTCTCTATTCCCATACATTATTTGTTGCTATACGTGTGTCCTCTTGATCCATATGTGTGTCCTATGGATCTTAAGTGTGTCTTGTTGATCAGAAGTGTGTCCTGTAGATCTTATGTGTGTCCTGTTAATCCTAAGAGTTTCCTGTAGATCTTAAGTGGGTCCTATTGATCCTAAATGTGTCCTATTGATCCTAAGTGTGTCCTGTTGATCTTATGTGTGTCTTGTTGATCCTAAGAGTTTCCTCCAGATCTTAAGTGTGTACTGTTGAACCTAAGTGTGTCCTATTGATCCTAAGTGTGTCCTATTGATCCTAAGTGTGTCCTATTGATCCTAAGTGTGTCCTATTGATCCTAAGTGTGTCTTATTGATCCTATGGGTGTCCTGTTGATCCTAAGTGTGTCCTGTTGATCCTAAGTGTGTCCTGTTGATCCTAAGTGTGTCCTGATGATCATAAGTGTGTCCTGATGATCCTAAGTGTGTCCTGATGATCCTATGTGTGTCCTGATGATCCTATGTGTGTCCTGATAATCCTAAGTGTGTTCTGATGATCCTAAGTGTGTCCTGTAGATCTTATGTGTGTCCTGTTAATCCTAAGAGTTTCCTGTAGATCTTAAGTGGGTACTATTGATCCTAAATGTGTCCTATTGATCCTAAGTGTGTCCTGTTGATCTTATGTGTGTCTTGTTGATCCTAAGAGTTTCCTCCAGATCTTAAGTGTGTACTGTTGAACCTAAGTGTGTCCTATTGATCCTAAGTGTGTCCTATTGAATT
>CANNZV010007102.1:0-12036 GCA_947561585.1 Caprella mutica | reverse complement strand
ATAAGGTATAATCCTATTATATTATCCTACTATAAGGGATAATCCTACTATATTATCCTACTATAAGGTATAATCCTATTATATTATCCTACTATAAGGTATAATCCTACTATATTATCCTACTATAAGGTATAATCCTTTTATATTATCCTACTATAAGGTATAATCCTATTATATTATCCTACTATAAGGTATAATCCTACTATATTATCCTACTTTAAGGTATAATCTTATTATATTATCCTACTATAAGGTATAATCCTACTATATTATCCTACTATAAGGTATAATCCTATTATATTATCCTACTATAAGGTATAATCCTATTATATTATCCTACTATAAGGTATAATCCTACTATATTATCCTACTATAAGGTATAATCCTATTATATTATCCTACTATAAGGTATAATCCTATTATATTTTCCTACTATAAGGTATAATCCTACTATATTATCCTACTATAAGGTATAATCCTATTTTATTATCCTACTATAAGGTATAATCCTATTATATTATCCTACTATAAGGTATAATCCTATTATATTATCCTACTATAAGGGATAATCCTACTATATTATCCTACTATAAGGTATAATCCTATTATATTATCCTACTATAAGGTATAATCCTTCTATATTATCCTACTATAAGGTATAATCCTATTATATTATCCTACTATAAGGTATAATCCTTCTATATTATCCTACTATAAGGTATAATCCTATTATATTATCCTACTATAAGGTATAATCCTATTATATTATCCTACTATAAGGTATAATCCTACTATATTATCCTACTATAAGGTATAATCCTATTATATTATCCTACTATTAGGTATAATCATATTATATTATCCTACTATAAGGTATAATCCTACTATATTATCCTACTATAAGGTATAATCCTATTATATTATCCTACTATAAGGTATAACCCTATTATATTATCCTACTATTAGGTATAATCCTATTATATTATCCTACTATAAGGTATAATCCTACTATATTATCCTACTATAAGGTATAATCCTACTATATTATCCTACTATAAGGTATAATCCTATTATATTATCCTACTATAAGGTATAATCCTATTATATTATCCTACTATAAGGTATAATCCTACTATATTATCCTACTATAATGTATAATCCTACTATATTATCCTACTATAAGGTATAATCCTACTATATTATCCTACTATAAGGTGTAATCCTACTATATTATCCTACTATAAGGGATAATCCTATTATATTATCCTACTATAAGGTATAATCCTACTATATTATCCTACTATAAGGGATAATCCTATTATATTATCCTACTATAAGGTATAATCCTACTATATTATCCTACTATAAGGTATAATCCTACTATATTATCCTACTATAAGGTATAATCCTACTATACGGCTAATCGGATATGAATTATTTCAAACTAGTGTACTTTCACGTTAAAAATGACGGGTTTTCAATAGTATTAATATTGGTGTAACTCAACCCGTTAGAAGTGTACTTTCCCATTAAAATAAATACAAACGAATTTAAATATCATATCAATATTTTGAGGAGTGTCACGGTGACATTTTACATGATAAAAATATAAATTGTATAGTTTCCCTATGTGATCGAAACTATAGAACAGTCCAATAATTCGTAACATACCCTATTTAATGAATAAATTATTATTCAATTCACCTAAAATATTTTAGAAATTTCGAGTAGTCTGTATTTGTGAAACAGCTAGTCATGCACTACCATGCATTTATTTTCATTATTATGAAGCGAACACAAAATATATAAATAAATAAATAAACACACGAAGGAAATTATTATGATAGATTGTAATTTTTTTAATTACAGTAATTAATTGTTGGTATTCGCTTTATTTTACTCATTTAAATATTCTATAAAACAAATTTCACGCCTATAAAACTCTTATATAAAATATATAGTTAATAAATATATACAGTATTACTATAAATAAACATTAATTGATTTATAAAGCACATAAAGTGATCTAAATTTAGTTAATATTATCAGTTGCATGTCTAGTGACAATTGGCAATAATATGCTTATTTTATTCTCACAGGTATGGTAATATCATCAAACTTCTGATTTTGGAAACTGCAGAAAATGGAGAGATACCAAAGTACACCAAAACATTCACTGCAGTGCTGAGGAAATACTTTGGAGATGATGAAGACTATCTATTTGCTTTAGGTTCTTCTTCAAACTGTGACTCAGTCATCGTCTCAATTGTCTATGATTTCCTGAGAGATGAGAGTTTCTATGGGTTACGTTACTCTCGTCACGTCAGACCCTTGACTGAAGTAATGAAGAAGAGGGAAAAGAAAGTGGAGATTTGGTGTAGTTTTTTTGAGTCTCTAACAGACACCGACTGTGCCAATGTTGGTCAGTTGGTGTCAGTGCTTACAGATGACAGTGAAATTAAGCTTAATTTCGACCATAGTTACTACAATCGCCAACCACTGAATGGAGAATTCTTCACACAGCTCAACAATAGCAAGTTAGTTAATTTTAATGTTATTGATATGCTTTGTACTTAAATAACTGCATAGAATGTTTATAATTAAAAATACCTTCAGATATAATGAAATATATTAACAATATTACAATTGATATAAAATTTTATTCATTATTTACAATTAAAGTGCAAATAGAGTAAAGAATCTATCTAGTATTCAGACCCTCTACTCACAAATGTTAGATAGATTATTTACCCTATTTGCTCTTCAATTTACACAATATTTACCTTTTATTTGTCTGTTTATTTACGCTCTAACGACTGCAGCAATTACCATTAAATTAATTAAACACATTATTATTAAATAATTCAACTAAATTATTATAAAATAATTTGAATTTAATTATTATAAATAATTTGAATCTAATTAATGTAAATAATTTGAATCTAAATATAATAAATAATATAATTCTAATTATTATAAATAATTGAGATCTAATTATTATAAATAATTTGAATCTAATTATTATAAATAATTTGAATCTAATTATTATAAATAATTTGAATCTAATTATTATAAATAATTTGAATCTAATTATTATAAATAATTTAAATCTAATTATTATAAATAATTTGAATCTAATTATTATAAATAATTTAAATCTAATTATTATAAATAATTTGAATCTAATTATTATAAATAATTTAAATCTAATTATTTTAGATAATTTAAATCTAATTATTATAAATAATTTAAATCTAATTATTATAATTAATTTGAATCTAATTATTATAAATAATTTAAATCTAATTATTATAAATAATTTAAATTTAATTATTATAAATAATTTGAATCTAATTATTATAATTAATTTAAATCTAATTATTATAATTAATTTGAATCTAATTATTATAAATAATTTGAATCTAATCATTATAATTAATTTGAATCTAATTATTATAAATAATTTAAATCTAATTATTATAAATAATTTGAATCTAATTATTATAAATAATTTAAATCTAATTATTATAATTAATTTGAATCTAATTATTATAAATAATTTAAATCTAATTATTATTAACAATAGAAGGATTGTTAATACGCTGAACTTGTATCTTTACTTAATCTTTCAATTTCTATAATTTGATAATCATTTAATCAGACATAATCTTTTTTATCTTGTACACTGTTCATTAGAAGGAAATGCTATTTAAATTTATGGTCATGTTATTCTCGCTAGGAGCTCGAATATAATTATAAACGAATAGCTTTGATGTAAGCCGCTAATATAACTTGTAACTTCAGAACATAACTTTATAACTTGTAACCCAGAGCTATAACTTGTAACTCAGAATATAACTTTATAATTTGTACTAAGTTATATAACTTCATGAACTTTGTAAATCAGTTATACAACTTAGAATATTGAGTTCTTTTTCTATAGATAGAATTGAAATTAATACTTAATTAATTTAAAAAGAATTAAGTATAACTTTATAATTTTTACTAAGTTATATAACTTCATGAACTTTGTAAATCAGTTATACAACTTAGAATATTGAGTTCTTTTTCTATAGATAGAATTGAAATTAATACTTAATTAATTTAAAAAGAATTAAGTAAGTACTTCAATTATTCTAATTGAAATACTTAATTAATAGTTAGGAACTTGTAACATTTCTGATCATGTATAGGTTAAACAGGACTCTGAAATAGTATGCTTAAATTTGGATGTTTATTAGCAAATCAGGTTTCACTAAAATGAACTATTAGTAAATCTGATCGATCTATATGTTAATCGTATAGAAAGCCATTACCACTAGCGTGTTAAATTTGAATAATGCATTGTGTGTTATTTCTATCTGCAGTGAGTAGAAAAACATCTTTGAAAAGTACTATCAGTACCTTAACAGAAGTTTATTCACTCACTGGAAGGTTGGACTCTCCAGTTCAACCTTTAAATACCATTGGCACCTAACTAAAGTGTTCATAGTTCGCGATGGTCTCTTGAAGACTGGTTGGTCGGACCAAGTCTGGTCGGACTTGTCCATCCACGGGTTTCGTGAGTTGGCAACTCAGACCCTTGTTTATTTAAAACCCTTAAGTTTACTTAATCGCTAGTTTATTTAAAACTTGTGTTGTGTTATTTGAAGACTTGTGCGTAAGTCTTAGAACTCTGTACTATTCGAACTTTAATATAAGTACACCCATTAAAAACTTCCTTGTGTTTAATTTACTTCCTAAAAACTTTTACCGTTTATTCATTTGTCAGTTTAATAGAATTCAATCAATTACCTCCAAGTCTCTTCAAGTTAAGAAATACAAATAATTGTTAAAGAACCCGGAGACTTATTTTGCCCTATGGGATAAGTTTATTAACAAGCCTCATCTACTTAGAAAATAGGTGATAATTTACTATCAATCCCATAGGAAAAGGGCAATTTAATATTGGCATCTTCAAACGGTCTTGAAGAAAAGAGGGAGGAAAAAAGAGGTTAGAATCTATTAACGAAAAGAACTGACTTAATATAAATGGTTTAAAGATTTTTTAGAGAAGTAAAAGGAAAGTTGGAAAGACAGTGTCAGTGATAAAGAGGGTACAAAACCAGAACTATGAAACCCTAGTGTTATACAGTGTTAATCACTAGGTAAGCATTGAATGTAATGCGAGTGAACTAGCCAATCACACTCCTTCCGATAAAAGGACATTACGGGAGCAACTCTACAATGCCGATGGGAGAACACACTCTTCCATCACATATGGGAGAACACACCCTTTCAACTCACATACGGAAGTCCTGCAGCACTTCATAAAAAAGGAAGGAAAAGCAACAGAAAAGTATTCTAATAACTAATAACATTTTCAAGAAATACCGATGTAAAGTATTTCAGTGTTATACCAGTGTGAAAAATAACACTAGTGTTAAAGTGCTACAACCACTCCTTGTGCTAAAGAAGAAGGAGGCAGCGTAAAAATTCGTTAGTTACGCTAGTAACGCGCTGTTACCTGCGTACTATCCGCTCTTCGGGTACTAGTGGCAAGAAAAACTGGTACGGCGACAGAGCTACTTTTGTCGTGATAAACTCACTCTTAAATAAAAAACGAATTAAAGTAAATTAAATCGTCTCATCACTTTCGGAGTAAGTGACTGAAATTACTTTATCTGAGTGACGAGTTATTTTCTTCTTCATCAAATAAAGTTGGGAGCCCTACCCCATATACTGAATAATAGTATAATAATGACATCGCGACAGAAACTCACTTTTACCTGGCGGTAATCAACCAAGGGATTACGAAGGAAAGGCAGTAAGAAGAGGACAAGAAACAGCGCAAGTAGAAAAAAGGAGAGCTACGAGGCAATACTTCATGAAATCTACAATCTAAACGGGAGAACAGAAGAAATCGAATGACTCCAGAAAAAAGGAGAGCTATGAGGCACCCTACATGAGATTTATAATCTACACTACCATCTAGTAAACAGGCAGCTAAACAACGAGAGGCAAATTAGGTGATGCTATTTAACTAATTAACCTAAAGTTAATATATTGTAATGAATTTTGTGTCTGGAATATAATAATGTCTACTTATATTTTTGTATTGTGAATTTTTATATTGTCTTTATTAATCTTTACTAATTATTAATCTTTACAGTGTATATTGAAAGGTTTTGTTAGATAAGGTAGTATGTAATAAAGAATGGCTTTACCAAAATACGACACAAATAGTTACAACCTGCCACAAAGGTTCCTAATAATATAAAGTGTAGTTATGACACTACATTCCTGGGGGAATGATAGATTTATATCATAGTCTCAAATAGTGGAGTAAAAAGTAGTGTCAAAGACCAGTAGCCTCAAATAGCGCAGTTAGTAGTAAAGCAAGATGATATGACAATTTTAGTCAATGCGTATCATTTAAAGGTAATAAACTTTTAACAGATATAATTGAATCTGGGAATATATTAATTGCACAGAATATTTTGGATGTGTCGGGATAGTGAAAACTATTTACATTTTGATAGGCTAATAATACCATGTATTTCAGTACTTTTATAATCATCTGACTGAGAACGACATTTAAATCTAATTTATTTTGCATAATTATTCTATAAGTAAAATCATTGAAAACTAATGAAACGTATGTTTCAGAAAGTGAAAGTTGCATAAATGCGAAAAGATTGCAAATACTCGTAGAGAGCACGTTATATAACAAAATAACTGTTGTTGTCCCATAAAAGGCGAAGTATAATTATAATAAATAATTATAAAAGAATTCAGAAAATCGTATATAAGAATTTCGAAGAAGCTTAGAGAGAAAGTTCGAATGACGAGAACGAACTTAAAAATACTAGTTTAAAGTATTAAGTAAAAAAACATTAGAACAATGTTTAAATGAGCTAATATAGTTGCAAATATATTAGTAGTAACCTGTGTACTCATAAATAGAGATACAGATGGAATATGTAACTGTATATTCACAGATAAGGAGAATAAAAATATTCCAAGTTGATGATAAATTAAATGGGTCTTATAACCTGTGAATTTGTCATGTAAATAACCAAAGATGAATTTGGTAAAGTAACGATATACCTATTTTATATTAACGAGGTAATTTTCCATATTTTTAGTACTGGAATGGAAGTAATTAACCCATTCTCGTATTTCATTAATTTTGCATATTTTAATGAAATGATATTTATTGTTTGTGGCATAAAAAAGCAATAACGTCGATAAAAAAATCTTTGGAAATTATCAATTACGCTGTTTAGTTTAGTAGGTTACGTTACTCTCGTCACATCAGACCCTTGACTGAAGTAATGAAGAAGAGGAAAAATAAAGTGAATATTGAGTGTTATTTTCTTGAGTCTCTAAAGGGCCCCATACACGACACCAATTTCCAACTCCAACCCCGATCTACAGCCAGATCGTGGTTGGGGTTGGAGTTGGCGGTGTGCCCACACACGTTCCAATCGATTTGTCCAATCTTTCTCAGGTAAATCGCTTATCTGTGCTGTGAACAATGTCTGACCTCGACTCTGATGACCTGGCGAATGTTGAATTGTTATTAGAGGCAGATAGAAAACGTAAAAAACGATCTAAGTGGTGCAAGTCGTGGCTTCAAAAGAGGGATAAGTTATCCCATAATGTTTTGCTGGAAGAACTGAGGTCAGAACCAAAGGATTACTTGAATTATTTAAGAATGGATGAACCCACTTTCCTAGAACTTTTGTCATTGGTCACACCAATCATTGTAAAACAGGATACTGAAAAGCACAACTGAAAAGATTTGGTCGTTTCTGCCCATACACCACTCCAACCCCAATCCCGACTTTACGCTCCGCCCATGAAATATCAGAAAATTCTGATCAACTCCAACTCCAACCACGATCTGCAAATCGTGATTGGATCGGGGTTGGTGGAGCCCATACACGGGCCAATCTGGTCGCGGTTGGAGTTGTAGATCGGCGTTGGAGTTGGAAATCGGTGTCGTGTATGGGGCCCTTAACAGACACCGACTGTGCCAATGTTGGTCAGTTGGTGTCAGTGCTTACAGATGACAGTAAAATTAGGCTTAGTTTCTCCCATAGTTGCAGCAATCGCCAACCTCTGAATGGAGAATTCTACAAACAGCTCAAGAATAGCAAGTTAGTTAATTTTAATGTTATTGATATGCTTTGTACTTAAATAACTGCATAGAATGTTTGGAATTAAAAATACCTTTAGATATAATGAAATATGTTTACAATATTACAATTGATATAAAATTTTATTCATTATTTACAACTAAAGTGCAAATAGAGTAAAGAATCTATCTAGCATTCAGACCCTCTACTCACAAATGTTAGATAGATTATTTACCCTATTTGCTCTTCAATTTACACAATATTTACCTTTTATTTGTCTGTTTTTTTTTATTGTTTATTGTTTATTGTTTATTGAAATTCTGTTCACGTTAAAATACAAAATAAAAGTAATACAATTTTAAAATACAAACAGTTTGATTCTTTAAAAGTCTAGTATGACTTGTAGAATCTGAAAATATAAAATCTAACTAAAAATATCATACATTTCTAAAAATATACAATCTACCTAAAAATAGAATACCGATTCAAAAATATAAATCTACCTAAAAATATAAAACCTACCTAAGTTACCGGTCTGCATAAGTCAATATTAAAAGTAACAAATACAAAGTAAAAACATATTAAACAGGACTAGGGTTATAACGGTTAAGACAATATATTTTTTTTTTTTTTAAAACTGTAGTTGGACAAAGGGTTACATAAAAATTCAGGTAAATTGTTAAAAGCTTCGATAGATCTAAAAATAGTGAAATTTCTTTCTAGCTCTAATCTAATTCTCGGTAAAATTATTCTATATCCTCTGGTTTGATGGTCATGTGCAGGAATAAAATCATTAAAATACTTTTCTAGAATTATGGGATCTTCATATAAAGCTTTCCTTAAAAATGACAATAAAAAATAATTACATACATCTTCAAATTTTAAAATACCTAGTTTAAAATACATTTCATTGGTGGACATTAAAGGCACATTGTTCGCATTTCTCTTAACATTTAATATTATTCTTAAGATATCGTTAATTAAAATTTCCAATGGATGTAAGTGAACGTTAAAAGTTTTTCCATAAGAAATAATACATTGAGTAAAAACAGAATAAGCCAAGGAGTAGTAAATTAAAAGTAAAGAGTCTCTGTTAAAATAAGGCTTGGCTGAATAAACTATTCCTTTAATTTGACTAATTTTCTTACAGGTTTGGATAATATGAGATTTAAAAGTTAATTTGTTGTCTATTAAAAGGCCTAAGTATTTAAAATTTTCTACAAACTCTACTGGATTATTATTAAAATGTATTAGGGGATAAACACTAGGAGCCCTAGCGTTAAAAAGCATCAATTTGGTTTTATTTACATTTGGAGTAAGTTTATTAAAATTTAACCACTTTGTGAGGTTGTCAATAAAAGATTGCGTTCTGTTAAAAATATTTTCGAAAGATGAATCCCTAATGTAAAAAACTGCGTCATCTGCGAATAGAGTGCAATTAAAATTATTATTCTCAGCTAAAATGGTTAAATCGTTTATAAAAATATTAAAAAGCAAGGGACTTAAAACAGAACCCTGAAAAAGACCGGTAACAATTGGTTTAAAATCAGAAGTAATATCATTAAAATGTACACGCTGCCGTCTATTGCTAAGATAACTTTCAAAAAGTAGGTTAAAATTACCTCTGACACCGTAGTGATCTAATTTCTTTAATAAGAGATCTTTATCTACGGTGTCAAATGCCTTCTTAAGATCTAGGAAAAGGGCTATACAGTAATAATTTGATTTAAAAGACTTATAAACGAAAGATAAAAATTCTAAAATAGCTAAGTTTGTCGACATACCTTCTCTAAATCCGTATTGGTGGTTTGATAAAATATTATTAGAAGAAATGAAGTTACCTAGTCTAATAGATAAAATCTTTTCAAAAATCTTATTAAAAATCGGTAATGTCGTAATTGGCCTAAAATTTGATACGTCATGTTTGTCTCCCGATTTAAAAATTGGAATGACTCTAGCTATTTTAAAACAGTTTGGATAGCTGCATGTATTAAAAGAATTATTTAAAATATCTGTTAAAATAGGACTAATAGTACTTACAACTTCACATAGTATAGAAGGTTTGATTTCATTTTTATGACAATTTTTGTTTTTGAAGGATAAAACTACATTTCTGACCTCAGGCACTGTTATAGGATTAAAAGTACAGGTATTAAAATTATAAGGAGTTAAAATTCTAAAATGATTATCGGTAATTGTAGGTAATTGTTGAACGAGTTCTTCAGCTATAGAGGTAAAATAATCATTAAAAATATTGCACATTTCTTTTCCTGTTAAAAACTGTCCATCCTTTTTAATTTTTAATTTGTTAGTTGTGCATTTTCTTCCTAGTATTGAGTTTATTTGTTTCCATGTTTTTCTAGAGTCTTTTTTAACAAATTCAAGTTTAAATTGGTAAAATAGGTTTTTGGTTTGTCTGATAACGGAAGTTAAAATATTTTTTAAATATGTATATGAGCGTTTAAAAATAAGTCCTCTGTTGGCTAGTTTTAAAAGATTATGTTTTTTATTGATTAAAAGTTTAAGATCGTCTGTCATCCATTTAGGGCGTTTCATGTTGTTTTTTAATTTTACTTTTTTTAGAGGGAATGATTTATGGAATGCATGGTATATTCTATTGGTGAAGTTTTCGGCTTGGATATTTGAATCAGTTTGATTTGTGGTGTGAAAATATTGTGGATTAATTTTTTCAGTGAATGAATTCAAGTTATGGATACTATCAATTTTACGAAAAGTTATAAAATCATCTTTGCTTTCAGTTTGAATTTTAAAATAAAATAAAATCGGCCTGTGGTCAGAAATGTCATATTGAACAACTGCAGAATTGATATGGTTATGAGGAGTAAAATTAAGCCAGAAGTGATCTAAAAGAGAGAAATGGTTAGAGTTATCATTTGGGGAATATCTAGTAGGCTTATCTATTAATGGATAAAAAGAATGGCCTGACATTACAGTTATAAAATGGTTTATGCTATTAAGGTTATACGGATTAAAAAGATTAATATTGAAGTCACCACATAAAATAGTTTTAGAATTAGCAATAGACGGCATTAAAAAATCTCTAAAATTATCATTTAAAAAATCAATGGAATAAGAAGGAGGTCTGTATAAACATATCAAATTGATTTTCTCGTTTAAAATGTCTATCTGTAAGCTTAAAATTTCTAGTTCATTTATGATAAAAGAGAGTGAATCTATTCTATTTACATTAAAATTCTTTCTACAATAAATTGAAACCCCTCCCCCGTTCCTATTTCTATAAATTGAAAATTTGTAATATCCGTCTAAATTAAAACAGTTGTCAATTAGTGCATCTAGCCAAATCTCCGTTAGGCATATAAAATCAAATTGAGTTTGTCTTAGACTTAAAAAAGCTTCTAGTTTAGGAAAGTTTCTTCTACAGCTTCTTATGTTGACATTTAAAATACTAATAGATTCAATGGGGAGATTAAAATGGGTAAACTGACTAATAGAAAATGTATTGCAATTCACATTAGGGAAATTATTATCTGAATTATTAAACAGTACTTCCCTGGGTTGTTGGTACATTGGGGTTGTTATCAGGGTTAATTATATTTTGGGATGTACAAAATGAGTTAAAACTTGAATTGTTGTTAATAATAAAATGTCTAGAACTGGCCGGTATTTTAATGCATATGTTACCTCCAAATGCATACACAGATGTTATGCTATTTGTATATTTTTTCCTTAATTGTTTTAGTTTAAAAAGAAGTTGGGACCTGTTTCTAGTTAGGTACTCGCTTACGAATATACCGTCTGGTTTTTCTTTCTTGAATCTTTTGAGAATATCGATTCTTCCTCCTTTTGACTTCAGTTTAATCTTAAGATGCTTCTTCTCTCTTCCAACAACCCTTATTTCTTCTATGTCTTCCTCTCTGAAGTCCGGCAGTTG
>CANNZV010007101.1:0-12052 GCA_947561585.1 Caprella mutica | reverse complement strand
CTTGGTGTTCAAATCCAAAGTAGTGCGCGCCCAAACGCCCCAATCCGGTTTGCACTTCATCCGCGATGCACACCCCGCCTGCCGCTCTGATCTTGGCATAGACTGCTGCCAGGTAGCCAGATGGCGGGATGATCTGTCCACCGACCGAGGGGAAGGTTTCCGCGATGAACCCGGCTGGCGCGATGTTCTTGGCCGCAAGGCGCGCAAGGGCGTCGTCAATCAGGTCCGCATATTTTTGCGCGCGCGCTGGGTTATCGCGCCGGAAGGTGCCGCGATAGTCATCCGACACTTCGACCAGCTCCACCCAGTCAGAAGGGCCGACACCCCCCTTGGCGTTGAATTTATAGGCCGAGATGTCGATCGCCCCGGTGGTGTTGCCATGATAGCCGTGATCGGGTGTAACTATCCCTTTGCCACCCGTGTGGGCGCGGGCCAGTCGCAGGGCCAGCTCATTGGCTTCTGAACCGGAGTTCACGAAAAAGCAGACCTCCAGCGGGGCGGGGAGTTTGCTGAGCAGTTTAACAGCCAGCGCGGTCTGCGCCGGGTGCAAGTAACGGGTGTTGGAGTTCATGCGCGCCAGTTGATCAGCGGCCACCGCCTGAATGCGCGGGTGGGCGTGGCCCACATGGGGCACGTTGTTATAGGCGTCCAAGTAGGGGCGCCCCCATTCATCAAACAGGTGATGTTTCCAGCCGCGCACCAGCATCACGGGATCGGCGTAGCTGAGTTTAAGGTTGTCGCCAAAATGCGCTTGGCGTTGGGCCAGTGTTTCGGCTTTGTCGGTGGGTTGGTACGCTGTCTTTTCATCCGGCAGGTTCAGCAGGGCCGCAGGGTTTGGGCAAATCTCGCGCCAGAGGTAATTTTCATCCGGGTCACCGACACCGGGCCAATCATGGCCCAGACCATCCAGCGTCATCGCCATCTGAAAGTGCAGATGCGGCGCCCAGCCGCCGTTTTGGGTTGGGTCACCCAGCGTGGCAAAGCGGGCGCCTTGGGCGATTTGTTGGCCGATTTCCAGCTGCGTGCAGACCGCCGGATTCAGATGGCCGTAAAGCGTGTAAAACCGATCCCCTGCAGGCGTGTCGTGAGACAGGATCACCACACCGCCGTAATCCAGATGCCCGGTGCGGTTTTCGACAACCTGTACTGTGCCTGCCATCGGGGCATGCACGGGCGTGCCTGCTGTGGTGAAGATATCCACCCCCAAGTGCACCGTGCGGCGATCAGAGGCCAGCCAGGGTCCTTTGCGGAATGCGGGTTCCGCGTAGATCAGGCGCGGTTCAAAATGATAGCCCAGCCAGATGCGGCCCTTATCCTCAAATTCCTCGCCAATGCGCGCGGCCTCTTTCAGGCCCAGGTCGAAGGGGTTTTGAGGCCAGAGAGAGTTCTCAACCGAAAGCGAGCCCATGGGCGCATCTGTAAGGTCTGCGCCCATCACCTTGGCAAAGCTACCGCGGTGCTGGTTCAGGTAATCCCAGATGCGCGGCGCGGTCTCGGTCACGGGCAGGCCACAAGCAGTGCGCAGGCGGGCCTTGAGCAGGCCGGGGTCAATTGTGGTGCTTTCCAGAAAGGCCCAAGCCGGTGCTTGGGAGATCACGACATAAGGGTCATCAGGCTTGTCCTGCGCGGCAAGCGTTGAGTTTACGACGCTCACCGCCAGACGCATACGCAACAGGGGCCAAAGCAGGTCCAGCTCTGTGCCCGTTAGCGGATTGGCGGCGTGATAGCCGGCCACAAGCGCGGCAAGGCGCTGTTCGGGATTACCTGCGCCCAGCACCAGATAGGCGGCGGCAATGGCCAGATTGCAAATGCGCGGCGCGGCGCACATGTCGCCCAGATCAATCAGGCCGGAAATGGCACGGGGCTCAGTGAGCTGCCCCGTGACCAGAATGTTGTGATCATTGATGTCGTTGTGGATGGCTTGCGTCGGCAGGCCTTCAAGCGCGGGTTTGATCTGTGCAAACTCTGCTCTGATCTGTTCCAGCAAGTCGCGGCGGGCGGGGGTGGTCAGATCGGTAAGATGTGCGTCAATCCATTGGGCCTGCATCAGATCCCATTTTAGATCCCGCCGCAGGGTAGGGTGGTCAAAATCCGCCAATGCGTGGTCGGCTTGGCCCATGGTGTGGCCAAGGTCTTGGATCAGGGCGGCGGATTTCGGCTGGGTGCTTGCGAATAGCTGGCCGGGCAGGCGTTCCAACAGCCAGATTAGGCGGGTTTCACCTGTAGGATCGGTGTGGCTTAGTACGGGATGGCCGTTAGCTGTACGGATGACGGCGGGAAAGGGCAGATCAGGCGCGCGCGCCGCGATATGTTCCAATGCGGCAACCTGCATGGCGACAAAATCAGCATCACACCCTGCGCGCATGACTTTGAGGATATAGCTCGAGCCGTCGTCCGCTTGAACGGCAAAGTTCAGATCATATTCGCCGTAAAGCGGGGTAAGGTCTGCCTTAATCCCCCAATGCTCACGCAGGATATCTTGCCAGTTTTGTGCCACGGATCACCCCACTTTAGCTGGCGCTACATTCCGCAAGCCGAGGGGGGAAGACAAGAGGTTAGTCGCTGAGCCGGACCGCATCCCCCGCCGCGCGTTCCTGGGCTGAGAAGCCGGCGTTGTTGAGGATCAGGTTGGACCCAATGGCAATGAGGGCAATGGCCAGAAAGGCGATCCACATGGTTTTCATCTCAGTCCTCCTGTTGCGCGGTGTTCTGGCGCAGGTATTCGATCAGATCGCTGCGATCTGATGGTTTCACGATACGCTGCATCGGCATCTTTGTCCCGGGAATATAGTGATCAGGGCCTTCATCAAACAACGCGTTGATGGTCTCGGCGTTCCAGATAATGTCAGAGCCGGTCAGCGTGTCGGAATAGGTGTAATCCGCCACAGTCCCGGCGCGCCTGCCAAAGACGCCATGCAGGCTTGGCCCCGCCTTGCGCGCGCTGTTGGGGGTGAGCGTGTGACAGATCGAGCATTTGCGTTTGAATTGGCGTTCCCCATTGGGAAGGCTTTCAGGGTTTTCTAGGAAACTGCGGGTGTTGCCCGCCATAGGTTCATGTTTGCTAAGCGTTGCGACGGGCCAGGAATACATGATGTCTTCAATCCCGCCTGCGTGGATGTTCTGACCGTCGGGCGAAAAGGCGAGCGCCCAGACCGGCCCATTGCGCGTGGCGCGAAAATCGCGCGCGATGCGCATCTGGGAAGTGTCGATCATCATGATGTAGCCCTGACCATCGCCCACGGCGAGCTGGTTGGAAGGGGCGTGATAAGCCATGGAGAGGATCGGGCGGCGGTCCAGCGTGAAGTCGGCGATTTGCGCGCCGGATTCGGGGTCCACGATCCGCGTGCCGCCATCCACGGCGCCGTATGCAATCCAATCGTCTGTGAAGATCAGTTTGTTGATGCCAAAGCCGTGTTTGACAATTGTGCGCGGGGAGAGGGCCGGGCTTTCCCCTTCCCACACCCGTAGGGTACCATCAGAGGAGGCGGAATAAAGCGCGCCACTACTGGCATAGGCGATATCCGTAACGTTTGAACGATGCCCTTTCAGGACGGTTGTGCCGGGATCACCCGGAGAGATGCCATCCTGATACATCTTGGTGATGTTGATGAACCCATCCCATCCTGCACTGGCGATGATCGGTCCTTGGGGTGAAAACGCGATGGCGCTGACCTTGCCAAGGTGGCGTGTGACTTCAACCGGCTCAAGGCCGCTTGGGGTCCACATCAGGACCCGAAAATCGTCACTCCCTGATAGCAGGGCCGGGGCAATCTGGTAGTTTATCGTGGTGACCGCCGCGCGGTGGCCTTCCAACCAGCGCGGCGTTCCACTATCCCAGACGCCCACGGAGTTATCGAAACTCGCCGTGGCAATCTGGCCGTCCGGCCCCACGGCAATATCCATGATCGGCCCGCCGTGGCCCTTCAGCGTAAAGAACTCCTGCGCCGCCAATGGGGACGCCATCAGAAGTCCTATCGCGAGCGCATGCCACATCTATTCGGCGGGGGTTGCGCCTTTGGGGGCGTTTGC
The DNA here is from genome assembly GCA_947561585.1 of Caprella mutica. Taxonomy (NCBI): domain Eukaryota; kingdom Metazoa; phylum Arthropoda; class Malacostraca; order Amphipoda; family Caprellidae; genus Caprella; species Caprella mutica. The sequence continues at coordinate 8,023 of CANNZV010007101.1, read as the reverse complement.
CTCTTGCATCTTCACTTCCTCCACCCAAAGCGAATGGTGCTCACGGGCCCATTGTTCCTCAACCTCTCCGGTGGTCATGGCATCTGCGGCACCCTCCATACCTACGGTCCCGATGTAGATGTGGGCGAAGATAATCGCCATCAGCACAAAGCTGACGATGGCATGCCAAAGTTGCGCGTATTGCATTTCCTCATGCGGGGCGAGGGCAGTGTTGAGTTCCCCCAATCCCAAGGCGCCCGAGATGCCAAAGCTGTTCAGCTTGGCAAAGGTCGCGGCAAACATGTTGATCTCAAACGGGAAGAGCAGGGCGAGGCCGCTGACCGAAATCGACGCACCCAGCACGATCACCGACCAGAAGATCAGCTTTTGCCCTGCGTTGAATTTCTTGGCCGGGGGGTGGCCCTTGGTGAATATCCCTCCGCCCTTAAGGATCCAGTTGATGTCAGAGCGGTGTGGTAGATTGTGGATGACCCACATCACAAAGATCATTACCAGACCAATCATAAAGGCCCATGAGACATTGTTGTGTATCCATTTAGAGGCCACGGCTATGGTAGCGAACGCCTCGTGCCCGAATGCCGGGATCAGGAACTTGCGGCCCATTAGGGTGATCAGCCCTGTAATCCCCAGCAGGATAAACGACCCGGCAAGCAGCCAGTGACCAAAGCGTTCAATTGCATTGAAGCGGGTGATCTTGCGGCCTGTTTTTTCTCCATCAATGCGGATGCGGCCCCGGATCAGGAAGAACAAGGCCAGCAGCGCCAGCGTGCCCAGCAACAAATAGCTGCCATAGGTGGTCAGCGGCCCTTTGCGAAATTCGATCCACCGCATACCGCCGTTCTGAAATAGCGTGGTCGCCGCCGGACCGTTGTTGGAGGCCGAGACATTTGCAGTCCCTCCTTTGAGCGCGCGCCAAAGGTCCGGGTCGGATGACACACCGCGTGTGCCAAGCTGCCCGGGGATTGCAGAAGTATCAACCACCGGGTTTGCATCCAAATCGCGCACCACGTCCTCACCACGTTGGCGGGCCATGATGTCCTCAAGCGTCTGGGCCCCTCCAGTGGAAAAACGATCGGGGGAGGGGGTGTCCTGGGCCGAAGCCACAGAGACAAACGACAGGGTCAGCAGCAGAGCCATCAATGCGCGCAACATGGGAAATTCCTTTTGTTCAGGCGAAAAGGGCGGCCCTTGCAAGAAGGGCCGCCCTGATCATTTCTTAGCATGCATCAGGACGCATCAGCCGCCCTGGCGACCATAGGCTGAACCCCAGCCCCAGGCGCCGGAGCCAAAGCCACGGGCTACCACACGTTCGCGGTAGATGCCCGAAACCACGTCACCGTCACCGGCCAGCAGCGCCTTGGTGGCACACATCTCAGCGCAGATCGGCAGCTTGCCTTCCGCGATCCGGTTGCGGCCATACTTGGCGAACTCAGCTGTCGAGTGGGTTTCCTCTGGACCACCGGCGCAGAAAGTACATTTGTCCATCTTGCCGCGTGAGCCAAAGTTGCCTGCCTGCGGGAACTGCGGCGCGCCGAAGGGGCACGCATAAAAGCAGTAGCCGCAGCCAATGCAGAGGTCTTTGGAGTGAAGCACCACCCCTTCCTCGTTCTGGTAAAAACAGTCCACTGGGCAGACCGCCATACAAGGCGCATCCGAACAATGCATGCAGGCCACAGAAATCGACCGCTCGCCCGGTGAGCCATCATTGATGGTCACAACCTTGCGGCGGTTGATGCCCCAGGGCACTTCATGCTCGTTCTTACAGGCAGTGACACAGGCGTTGCATTCAATGCAGCGTTCGGCGTCTACAAGAAACTTTGCTCTTGCCATTGGTTTTCCTCCTTATGCTGCTGTGATTTTGCAAAGAGTCGCTTTGGTCTCTTGCATTTGCGTGACTGAATCGTAGCCATAGGTCTGTGCCGTGTTGGTACTTTCACCCAGCACATACGGATCGGCCCCATCGGGATACTTGCCCCTCAGGTCCTCGCCCTCCAGATGACCGCCAAAGTGGAACGGCATGAAGGCAACGCCTTCGCCGACCCGCTCGGTCACCATGGCCATGACTTTGACCTTGGCACCCTCGGCACCCTCAACCCAGACCTGTTCGCCATCCCGCACACCAAGGTTATTGGCATCGCGCGTGTTGATTTCAACGAACATGTCCTGCTGAAGTTCTGCCAGCCATGGGTTGGAACGGCTTTCATCACCACCACCCTCATATTCAACCAGACGACCGGACGTCAGGATCATGGGATAATCCTTGGAGAAGTCCTGTTTCTGGATCGAGGCATACATGGTCGGCAAGCGATAGAACTTGCGGTCCTCGTATGTGGGGTAGTCCGCCACAAGGTCGCGGCGGTTGGTGTAGAGCGGCTCGCGGTGGACCGGCACAGGATCTGGGAAGGTCCAGACCACGGCGCGGGCCTTGGCGTTGCCGAACGGCGCGCATTCATGGGCAATTGCAACCCGCTGGATACCGCCAGAGAGGTCGGTTTTCCAGTTGGTCTTTGGCCCTGCAATGGCGTCGATGGTGGCGCGTTCCTCTGCCGTCAGCTCGCTGTCCCAGCCAAGGTCCATGAGCATCTGCATGGTGAACTCAGGATATCCATCCTGAATGTCCGAGCCTACGGAGTAGACACCTTCGGCCAACAGGTTATCCCCATCACGTTCCACCCCGAAACGGGCGCGGAAGGTCAGGCCACCCTCGGAGACACGCTTGGACATGTCATAAAGGTTGGGCGTGCCGGGGTGCTTCATCTCGGCAGTGCCCCAGCTTGGCCATGGCAGACCGTAGTAATCGCCATCCGCCGGCCCGCCATTCGCGCGCAGCGTGGTGCGATCAAAGGTGTGCTGGTTGGCCATGTGCAGCTTGATGCGGTCCGGGTCCTGCCCGGTATAGCCAATCGTCCACATGCCACGGTTAAACTCGCGCGTGACACTTTCGACCACGGGCGTTTCGGCATCTTCCATTTCAATGTTGCGGAAGAACCGGTCGCCCCAGCCAAACTTGTTGACGAACTTGGCCATGATGACCTCATCCGGCAGCGATTCAAACAGTGGGTCCACCACCTTGTCGCGCCACTGGAAGCTGCGGTTTGACGCCGTGACCGAACCACGGGTTTCAAACTGCGTACAAGCGGGCAGCAGGTAAACGCCATCCTCCCGGTCATGCAGAACAGCCGAGACCGTTGGATAAGGATCCACGACAACCAGCATATCCAGCTGCTCCATCGCGGTTTTCATTTCCTTCATCCGGGTCTGAGAGTTCGGCGCATGGCCCCAAAGCACCATGGCACGCACCTTGTTAGGGTTGTCCATGTTTTCGGGGTCTTCCAACACGCCATCGATCCAGCGCGATACAGGGATACCCGTGAGGTTCTGCAAGGACTTGTCTTTGCCATCCGCATCCTTGGTCATCGCGAACTGGCCTTTCAGCCAATCAGCGTCTTCCTCCCAGACGCGGGCCCAGTGTGCCCATGCCCCTGCGGAGAGGCCATAGTAGCCCGGCAGCGTGTGGCTGAGAACACCAAGGTCCGTCGCGCCCTGCACATTGTCGTGGCCCCGGAAGATGTTTGTGCCACCCCCGGAAGTACCCATGTTGCCAAGCGCAAGCTGCAACACACAATACGCACGCGTATTGTTGTTACCATTGGTGTGCTGCGTACCACCCATGCACCAGATCACGGTGCCGGGACGGTTGTTGGCCATCGTGCGTGCAACACGCTTGAGCTGTGAACCCGGCGCGCCAGTGACACGCTCGACTTCCTCAGGGTTCCAGCGGGCGACTTCTTCCTGAATTTGGTCCATGCCCCAAACACGGGTGCGGATGAACTCTTTGTCCTCCCAACCGTTGTCAAAGATATGCCACAGGATGCCCCAAACGAGTGCCACATCCGTGCCGGGACGGAAGCGCACATACTCATCAGCATGGGCCGCCGTGCGGGTGAAGCGGGGGTCACAGACGATCACGGGCGCATTGTTCTGACTCCTTTGCTTTCAACAGATGAAGCAGGGAAACAGGGTGCGCCTCGGCAGGGTTACCACCGATGATAAAGATCGCCTTGGAGTTATGGATGTCATTGTAGGAGTTGGTCATGGCACCATAGCCCCAGGTGTTTGCAACACCCGCAACCGTGGTTGAGTGACAAATCCGAGCCTGGTGATCCACGTTGTTTGTGCCCCAATAGGCAGCAAACTTGCGGAACAGATAGGCCTGTTCATTGTTATGCTTAGCAGAGCCCAGCCAGTAAACGGAGTCTGGCCCGCTTTCCTGCCGGATGTTCATCATGCCATCGCCGATCTCGTCGATCGCCTGATCCCAGCTGATGCGCTTCCACTCGCCGCCTTCTTTCTTCATCGGATATTTCAGGCGGCGCTCACCATGGGCGTGCTCGCGCACGGCAGCACCTTTGGCGCAATGGGCGCCGAGGTTGAAGGGGCTGTCCCAGCCGGGTTCCTGACCCGTCCAGACGCCATTGCTGACCTCTGCCACAACGGTACAGCCGACCGAGCAGTGGGTGCAGACGGATTTGATGGTTTCAACAGCACCCGTGGCGGCAGTGGCCGCGCTGGCTTGGGTGACCGTGCCACCCGTGGCTGAAATGGCGGCAAGGCCACCAATGGCCAGACCAGAACCGCGCAGGAATGCACGGCGATCCACGGATTTCTCCGCTACTTCAGACAGGAGTCCGGTCCGCTGGGGGCGTCGCGCAACCCCGTTGGTCTTTTTCCTTAGCATTTTAGTTCCTCCCTTGCTTGCTTGGGGCAATCCCCTCGCTTGCTTGGTTGTTGTCAAAACCGAAGACAGTCGGGCGTCACGCAACCAGTCGTCATCGGGTCGTTATGTCAGCGCCTCTTAAAAACGGGCGCTGTCCAGATAGGCGCGTGTATGCGCGGTGTCCTGCATCGATTCCGATGTCAGATCGACGGGCTTTGCCTCTGCCGCGTCGCTGCCTGCGGCCAATGCCACAGCAGCAACAGGCGCGGTTGTGCCGGCCATTTTCAGAAAGTCGCGGCGGTTGGTTGCCTCGGTTTTCTTGGTCATAGGGGATGTCTCCCTCCTTGTTGCGGCGGGCATCCCCGCCAGTGAAATCGCAAGGGTTAGCTTGCGGTCATACGGAACGCTTCGCGCTCGATATTCATGAATTCGCGCCCCACCGCGCCCAGTGACGCATAGAGGATAGAGTTCTTGGCCGCCTCAAGGTCGGAAAAGAAATGTCCGGCCCAGGGAGCGATGTGTTTGTTGTAAAAGGTTTTTTGGTCTTCCAAGCTGGCAGGCGTGCCAAATCGGCCCACGATCATGCCCGCCATCATCTCCATCAACGACGCAATATTATCCTCTGGTTCAAACACGCGGCACGGGTCATGCGCGCGCTGTCATGTCAGAGCGCAGGGTCGCCAGTGGTTTTTCATTGAGGAACCCGGTCAGGTAATAACTGGCGTAGGGCAGCAATTCGCCTCGGCCCAGCCCGACAAAAAGCGCGTTGAACTCGCTTTCACCTTGCGCGGCTTGCTGGCTTTAGCGACGCGGGACAGACCGGCGATAGCCTTGCCAAGATCGCTATCGTCACCAGACAGCCCGGCGCATTGATCCAGCAACATCTGATCAGGTGGGGCAGACAGCATCAGCCCCAAAAAGTTATAAAGATCCGCCCGCAGGCGGTCTTCTGATGCTATCTCTATGTCGAGCGCAGTGTTCACGCGGTTTTCCTCAATTCTAAACTTCATGCGGCGCGGGGCAGGGGGGGTATAGGCCTGCTCCACCTCTTCTTCATAAGGGCGCAGTTCAGCAACCTCTTGGTCCTCTTCCACCGCGTCTGCGATCAGCAGCTCTTCTTCTTCGGTGTCTTCAAGCGGCTCTTCTGTCTCTGCGCTGGGGTTGGCGAGTTCTCCGCCTGACGCGCCATCTCCTCCACATGTTTCAACATGCCTTTGCCCACCTGATAGGCGGTTTGCATGTTCTCAACGACCGTGGCGGCGTCGGTGAAATCCTCACCGTAATCAACCAGCATATCGACATTCGCCAGAACCGGGTTGGAACGCCAAAGTGTGCGCAAAGCACGGCGGCGGATGTGATCTGGCACCGCCTTGGCCATGAAGGCCGAAAAATCATCACCCTGTTTCAATGTCTCAGGATTTGGCAACTCCAGTTCAGCCAAAATCTCAGCGTCTGTTTTGTCTTCAAGTGTTGCCTGCTCAACCGCAAGCGCTTCTTCCTCCAGCGCGACAGTTTCGGCCTTCGCCTCTGCAGCGACACCCGCGCGGCGGCGGCCCCAGAATCCCTCTGCCCGGCTCAATGCACCGTCTCCTTGGTGGCTGGTGCGCGGTAAACGTCCGAGATTTGGCGATGCGAGCATCGCCAATGCCGTCTTCCCTGCGGTCCACCCTCGATTATCGCGACGGCGTTTGATGAAGACCTCATCTTCGTGATGCAGCTCCACAAAATCTCTGATCCCAGGCGACCAGCCCCTCGGGCATCGGAACTTTCTCCACCTGCTCCTCACCTGTGTCGGCGTAATCCTGCGCCTCGTAAGGCGAGGCTGTAACCAGCACCATCTCGAGCGGTTGATCCCCTTCGGAGGGGCGCATCACCACGTAGATGGACGGCACTTTGGTGGAGAGCCCGTGCAGGTATGCTTCGGTATCGGTGCGGAACAATTAATTCAAGCGGAAGGGTAGCGGCATGAAATTCCACCGTATCACCTTCGCGCCGCAGCTCTTTCCAATCGGCAGGTCCGGCCCCCGGCATCACCGCAACTGCCTTCCAGACATGCGCGACCCAGCGCGTCACGCCAGGTGCCCTGCGGATCACAATCCCCAGCGGCATGGAAATGGATTTTGGGTGGTCTGTCTTCACATCTTCCCCGAGTGCATTTCGTTGCTGAACTCAGTTGGCGGAACTACTATGGTTTTCAAAGACATTTTCAGCACCATCGTGGTTGCAAAGCGGTGATGCTGCATGGCGGCATGCCGTCGTATGCAATTTGACTCAGGTAACGTTGGGGAAACTGGAGGCGTGCGCGCCATAAGAGAGGCGAAAAAAAGTTCCTTCGCATGTGCAGCATCTTGCGGCAAGCGCGGCGAAAAGTCGAATTGAGGTTTACCCAGAGGTGGAATCACGACTAGCCTCACCCTTGGGCTGGTACATTGGTGCGCCCGACGGGAGACAGGAAAAATGGGCAAAAAACTGATCTTGTGTGACTGTGCAGGCAGCCAGAAGCTGGACGCGGATGCGCTGGCGGGGGCCAGTGGATTGGGCTGTTCGCGATCTATTCTAGCCTTTGCACAACGCAGATTAAACAGGCCGCAAAGGAGCTCGCGGAAGGGGATGCCGTTGTCGCCTGCCAGCAGGAACGCCAGATCTTTGAGGAGCTGGCCGAAGAGCTGGAAATTGACCCACCCGCGTTTGTCGATTTGCGGGATCGCGCGGGATGGGGCGTAGGCGACGCGACGCCAAAAATGGCCGCCTTGGCGGCCGAGGCAGCAATGGCCTTGCCGATCGGGCGGTCGGTTGATGTGATCTCTGCCGGTACGTGTTTGATCATCGGCGCAGAGGCGGCGATTGCGGCAGCGGCTGATCTTTGTGACGTTCTGGCGGTGACTGTTTTGCTGCCTGACGCGGGCCTGGTGCCAATGGATCGTCGGTTTGATTGCATTGTCGGAACCTTGCAGAACCTGCAGGGCGCGCTGGGCGATTTTAACATCAAGATCAATTCATTGCAGCAGGTTCAGCCCGGCGGACGCGGGGCGTTTGGTCTAAGCGCGCCGCAGGATGGGGCAGTGTCTGTCTGCGATATTGTGCTGGACTTGTCAGGGGGCAATGCACTGGTCCCGGCCCCTGAAAAACGCGAAGGATATTTGCGCGCGGACCCGGCCCATGCGCCATCTGTCGCGCGGGCAGTTTTTGAGGCGTCACACCTAATTGGCACCTTCGAAAAGCCGCTTTATGTACGGTTGGAGGAAAGCCTGTGCGCCCATAGCCGGGCCGAGCAAGCAGCTTGTTCCAACTGCTTGAACGTCTGCC
>CANNZV010007100.1:0-12077 GCA_947561585.1 Caprella mutica | reverse complement strand
CAGCAAAAAGACAACAAAAAGACAACAAAAAGACCTTAGATAATTATCAAAAACAGACAAGATATGAGACCACCAAAAGAAGAAAAGACAAGTTAAAAAATCGCTTATCTATGTATTATACAGATGCAGAAATGGAGCTTATAGAGAAGTGTGCAGCGAAAAAAACTGCAAAAAGTAAGCCATTTTGCACGGGAAGAACTGCTAATAGTAGTATCAGGAGCGTACAAAAACCTTTCAAATAGCCCTAAAAATGATGCAGAAATAGCCGAAAAGAAGCAATAGAACAACGATTTACAGATATGAAAGACAGTTAATAATCTATTAAAACACCTAGAGAATGGCATACATACTGTGACACCAATCGGAAATAATCTCAATCAAATTGCCCGTCAATTGAATGTAGTGGGTCTGTAGAGTTTAAAGCGTTAGAGCAAAATCTAGAAAAAGGTATTACGGATATAGAAGTAATAAAGCGGTTATATATCCAAGTTGGGCAGCTAATTTCAACCCTAAAACCCTAAAAAAAATGATAATAAAAATCTCAAAAAGTGGGTCTAATTTTCACGAGCCATCAAATATAATGACGATAAAACGAAGGAGATAAACAAAGAAACTGGCGAAGCTCAAGCCAAGTTAATCGACCGTCATTTAATTAGAAATAACGAGCCAAAAGCAGCAGCCCAAGAGTTTGATAATCTGTCAAAATACATAGATCTAAGCGTAAAGTTTTACACTATTCTATCAGTTTCACCCAGATGATGCTAAGAAATTGGGCACGGAAAAGATGAAAGAAATCAGCCGAGATTTTGTAAAAGAAATCGGTTTTGAGAAGCAGCCAAGAATGACTTATGAGCATCTGGACACGGCTCACCTCATGTCTCATATCGTTACAAGTCGGGTAAATGTAGATACAAATCTTCTGATAAGTGATAGTAATAATTGGAGAGAAGCGAATACAGTAGCGCGGAAATTAGAAGCAAAATATGGGCTAACAGAAGTCAATAAAAGGAAATCTGAAAAGCAAAATCCTTTTCATCAAAGGTTACTGTGGAGGTAAACCGCGCGACCAAAAAAGCCTTGCGAAATTCTCCAAAATCGTTTAAAGAATTGAGTAGCCAAATGAAAAAAACACGGATATCCGAGTTAAGGAAGTGGGGAAAGGTATAGCCTATTTTCGAGAAAATGCAGAAACGGGGAAAATGGGAGCTTCGGAAAGGGTCAGATTTTAAGGAGATAGGTGTAGATAAAAAGGGCTTATCTGCGATTTTTGCAACGAATAAAAAGCGCATGACAGAGTTAAGAACGGAGATAGAAAAAGCGGAATCTCCAAGTTTAAAACAGTTTGAAAAGAACTTAAAGGCGGTAGGTATCAACCCCAAATATTCATTATCAAAAGGGGAAAATAATCAACTAGAAATCAAAGGATTGAGCTATCATATCAGGGTCAAAATTTCAAAGCATCGAGTATAGACAGAGCTAAATCATGGGGTAAAATTAAAGGTAATTATCAGGACGTGGAAGCCATCACAGCGAGAGAGCAGCGAAAGCTACCCATTAGAAAATTAAAGAAGCGTTTAGAGAGTCTTTTTCTGAAGGGGATAAAATAAGATATGATTATAAGGGGGGAATGTAATATTGAAACACCCATAATCCTGAATTAGCCAAGAAAATTAAACGAACTAAAAGACAATAGTAAAGCCTTTTCTATAGCAGAGCGCTATAACAAGGGAGTGGATAAAAATGACCCCTCAGCAATCATTGAAATAATAAATATATTGATAAAAATTGGATAATGGATCTGATTTGGATGATAGATATAAGGAATAAAAATGTAATTTACCCCTTCAGCTTTTTCTGTAGTAGCTTTCAAAAAATCGCCTTGTCCTAAATATTTTATCATTTGCAGCCACAGCCCGAGCCTGTTGTCCATTTACAGCATGGGTCTGAATTACACTCAGACATATTATGCCCTGAACAACCGCAAGCAGATGTTTGAGGACATCCGCTCGAACTACCTCCACCTGAACTGCCACCATTTAATGAACTATAATAGTCAACCCATTGATTTTCTTCGCAAGCAATACCATCATTATCTGCGTCTAAGTCGCCACGGCAATCGGAGTCCCATTCAAAATCACGCTGCGCTTCTGCTTGTGAGTTGTAGTCTGCGCAATTGGTGTCATCACAATTTGAGTTAGACCAAGAACCAGCTGTTTCAGTAGAACAGTTTGATAGAACTAATATAGTAGCAACTAATAATAATGTTAACTCTTTCATCTCTCTAATTTTTGTAAATTATATAATGAGTAAATATAAGGAAGGCTACTCTAAAATATTATTTATTAGAATAATAAATAAGTATATTTGGGGTAAATGATTGATGATTATAAAATATATAAAACCATGAGACTTTTTCTAGCCCTTTTATTTTTGATTATAAATATTTCTCTATCAGCACAGAACGAGCGTATTTCTGTACGTGTTGGCTCTTACATGACTGATTATAGTTTCTTTGATTATCCAAGAATTACGCCTGCAATATCTATTGAAGTACGCACAGACTTTGATAAAGGAAGCCTATTAAATATGATTTCTTATAGGCAATTTGGAACGAATCTAAAGATAGGTAACCTTTTTTATGACCAATTTGGACATTATGTTATGTATAACTTAGGTGGCAAAAATAACTTGTTCAAATCATTATCAATTGAATACGGAGCATTTTTTGGTTTTGCTGCAAAGTCATCAACAAGAACTAACATTCCATTATCTGAAAATGAATTAGTAGATTTTTCAGATTTTTACAATCCCCAATTAATTAATAATGTTGGTGTATGGGGCGGTTTGTCTTATCAATTTATAGAACGCCACAGTCTTAATTTGACTTATGAACGTGGGTTAAATAATATCTATGGTGGCGCAACAGGAAGAAGTGAAATAGTAAATATACCATCTTCATTATTCAAAATAAATACACAATCTCTAGGAATTACTTATTCCTATCAGATTAAATAATTGTCTTTTGCAAATATCCTTAGTGTGAACTCATTTCCAAATTTTAAAGGTGATAATATTGTCACCTTTAAAATTTGGAATCCTACCTGATTATTTACTTTTTTTCTTTGGTTTATCTAATCTATTTCTATCAGGGTTTTGCCCCTCGATGGAATCAAGCCAGTTCCGAGCTTCATCTATATTGTCAGTAATTTTTTTGATGTGAAATTTCAAATTTTGCCTTTTATATTCTTGCTCCATTAACATAGTAAATGCTTTGTATAAATAGACTTGAAATTGCGGACTAATCCAATAACAAAAATTTAGTGCTATTTCTTTATGTGCATACGTTCCCCCGTATCTTCCAGCTTTAGATATAATCCCGATTGCATTTGTTTGTTTGATGTATTTTTGTGGAGTAATTGAGTAGCGTTTATTAACAGATTTAAGTCTAATGTTACTCATTTGAGTAACATTAAAATTAGGATTATTTTCTTCTTCCCATGTTTCTAAGAATAGTAATGTATCAGCATTTTGTAACCATCTTATCATTAATTGCCTATCCTTATTTCCTTTACCTTTAGCAATATCAGTTAATGATACATAGTCCTTATCATCAATCGGCTCAATGCGAATCTCTAAGCCTTTGACTTTTATTTTCCTAGTTTTACTCATAGTTTAGTTTAGTTTTGAATTGGCTCTTTGCCTATCTGTATAATATGTACCTTATCCGTCCATTTGGATAACGTCCTAAAATATAGCCCCATTTTATCCAATAGCCTTATCATTCTGCGGTACTTAATTGGGTCATCTGTTTTGATAATCATTAGCGTAAAATTTAGTATATTTGATTCACATAAAAATGTCATTCAGACACGTATAAAAGGAGATAGCTTAACAGCTATTTCCTTTTTGCGCTTCTGAACAGCCCTGTACAGGCTTATTCATCTTTTTCATCGACGGCAATATTTGCCCGATAGTATTTGACAAAATCGTTTTTGGTCATTCCTTTTGCTAGTTCTCTATTATCATAAGCTGCGGTATCAGCAATACCTTTTTTATACCCATTAATTTGCTCAATAATATTAGACCAAAGCCCCTTCCCATTTGGGTTAAAGCAATCTTGATTCCACCATAGCCGGAATGCGCCAGCTCTCGCTTCACATTGTTGCTTATCACTCTCATTTATATTTTCATATTTTATAGTCCTGGTTAAAAAATTGTCCCAGGCATATTTTATAAAAATATCCTCATAGCCTTTTGCAACCGTTCCCTGGATCCCTTTAATCATCTTCATTGCAATGCTACTGTATATATATGTCTCAATTAGAAAATAGTATGCTGTCCATTGCGCTTTAGTCAGTTCGTCCAGTTCTGATTGGGTAGGAGCAGCGGGCTTGCTTTTCTTTTCCGCTTCGCTTTTCATTTCTAATAGTGGTACTGATTCAACTGGACGGATGGCATCGGTAGAAGAACTACCATTATGGTTATTAATATTAGAATGGTCAGGGGTCGCCCCGTCCAGTTCAATACTTAGATTAATCTCTTTTGGTTTCTGGTCGGCAACATGAAAGATAAGTTTAGCTATTTTTCGACCGTTTCTAATGCGCTTAACTTCAATAATATTGATGCTAGTTTTTGCATTGATTTCTGAAATCGTCTTTCTAAGAACCCACTGATTGAATGCTTTGAAACTTGGGTATTTACCATCAACACCAAGTAGTTTTTTGAGTTCCTCTAATTGATAAGGAATGATACTTATTTTATGGTGTGACCGCTGCTTATTACGGATAGCTTTAAATGCCTGAAATAGACGGATAGCGTGACCTGTTTTTATTTGGGCTACTTCTAATAGATTGATTTTTACATATTGGTTCAGACGAAGTACAAATGGTTTTGCACTTCGTCCAAAAAATACTGACATATATGGTTGACCATCTATTGTAATAGGTTTTGCACTTTCAATTAAGGAAAAATGACCTTGTAATTTTACGCCATTATGTTCTATATCGGAATCAAAAGAAATTAAGATGTTCGCTAATTTTTTAAAAATAGAATTGATGTATTTATAATCTCTATGCTGTCTTTTTCCTCCAACAGATAATAAGCGTTCTACATCACGGATAGGCAAATAGATTTCTTCAAAATCATCTTTGGTTGGGTCGATATTAGCGATAGCATAAAGTAATATTTTTTGGTGAGCAGGGGGGAGGTTGTAATGTGCTTTTTCGACAAAGACATTTTCAACTCTAGCCAAATATTTTTGGTCGTCAGGGTTTTCGTTTTTTCTCATAGGTGGAGGCTTTTTGTAAAGATACAAAAAAGTACAGTAAAACTATAACTCTATACCTTTTTTACAAAAGTTCTATACCTTTTTTACAAAAGTTCTATACCTTTTTTACAAAAGTTCTATACCCTTCTACAAAAGTTCTATACCCTTCTACAAAAGTTCTATACCCTTAAACTCATAAGCAACTGATTATCAGATAGTTGCAAAGACCCTAAAGTTATCTTCTAAAGAAATCTTAAAAAGAATCTTTACTTTTTTGAAAGGGAAGATTTTTAGAATTTTTTTTTTTGAAATTTCGCCTTCGGCTCATTTTTGGATTTTATAGAAAATTGAAATCTGGCAAAGCGGGACAAAACCGAAATGTTGACTCCACGCAGAAAATGGCTTATCTCCTACGGCAGATTTTAAGTTGTTTAGGGAAATAGATTTTGGGACTATTTTTAGTCGTTATGAGCTATTTTTTTAGAGTTTGCTGGTAAGTGGAAGGATTTGAAATAAAAACAACTTAAAAGGCTTTAAAATGGCTTATTTGCTGTATTTTTAGAAAAAAACGGGAAATTTGGAAAAGATGGGAAATCGACGAAAAAAACACTACTTCAACCGAGCCAAATATACGAAAAATAATTTGAAAGCGGGAGCTGTGATTTTGGTCATTGCGCTGCTCGTCCAAATCGTCAGAAATCGACAAGCGATTTTAGCGAAAATTTCAGAATTTTTTTAATAGAATTTTGATAAGAATTTGATGCAAAAAAAAATACTAAAATACTAAAATACTAAAAAACTAAAATAGTTTTGAGCAGTGATAAACTATAAAATAAGTTTTGTACCTTTAGGCTATTCAATATGTCGTAGCAAGTTATGTTTTTTGGGCGAAATAATGCACTACGCTATTATTTCGCCCAAAAAACAAACTTGCAAAATCGTAGATTTTGGTTTACTCCTTACGTCATAAAAAGAGAAATGCCAACCGCTCTAAATGATGCGATATAATCGCCCATTTTTTGACATTCAAAACAACAGCAAAAAGACAACAAAAAGACAACAAAAAGACCTTAGATAATTATCAAAAACAGACAAGATATGAGACCACCAAAAGAAGAAAAAGACAAGTTAAAAAATCGCTTATCTATGTATTATACAGATGCAGAAATGGAGCTTATAGAGAAGTGTGCAGCCGAAAAAAACTGCAAAAAAGTAAGCCATTTTGCACGGGAAGAACTGCTAATAGTAGTATCAGGAGCGTACAAAAACCTTTCAAATAGCCCTAAAAATGATGCAGAAATAGCCGAAAAAGAAGCAATAGAACAACGATTTACAGATATGAAAAGACAGTTAATTAATCTATTAAAACACCTAGAGAATGGCATACATACTGTGACACCAATCGGAAATAATCTCAATCAAATTGCCCGTCAATTGAATGGTAGTGGGTCTGTAGAGTTTAAAGCGTTAGAGCAAAATCTAGAAAAAGGTATTACGGATATAGAAGTAATAAAGCGGTTATATATCCAAGTTGGGCAGCTAATTTCAACCCTAAAACCCTAAAAAAAATGATAATAAAAATCTCAAAAAGTGGGTCTAATTTTCACGGAGCCATCAAATATAATGACGATAAAACGAAGGAGATAAACAAAGAAACTGGCGAAGCTCAAGCCAAGTTAATCGACCGTCATTTAATTAGAAATAACGAGCCAAAAGCAGCAGCCCAAGAGTTTGATAATCTGTCAAAATACAATAGATCTAAGCGTAAAGTTTTACACTATTCTATCAGTTTTCACCCAGATGATGCTAAGAAATTGGGCACGGAAAAGATGAAAGAAATCAGCCGAGATTTTGTAAAAGAAATCGGTTTTGAGAAGCAGCCAAGAATGACTTATGAGCATCTGGACACGGCTCACCCTCATGTTCATATCGTTACAAGTCGGGTAAATGTAGATACAAATCTCTTGATAAGTGATAGTAATAATTGGAGAGAA
The DNA here is from genome assembly GCA_947561585.1 of Caprella mutica. Taxonomy (NCBI): domain Eukaryota; kingdom Metazoa; phylum Arthropoda; class Malacostraca; order Amphipoda; family Caprellidae; genus Caprella; species Caprella mutica. The sequence goes on along the minus strand of CANNZV010007100.1, from coordinate 4,817 downwards.
GCGAATACAGTAGCGCGGAAATTAGAAGCAAAATATGGGCTAACAGAAGTCAATAAAAGGAAATCTGAAAAGCAAAATCCTTTTCATCAAAAGGTTACTGTGGAGGTAAACCGCGCGACCAAAAAAGCCTTGCGAAATTCTCCAAAATCGTTTAAAGAATTGAGTAGCCAAATGAAAAAAAACGGATCCGATATCCGAGTTAAGGAAGTGGGGAAAGGTATAGCCTATTTTCGAGAAAATGCAGAAACGGGGAAAATGGGGAAGCTTCGGAAAGGGTCAGATTTTAAGGAGATAGGTGTAGATAAAAAGGGCTTATCTGCGATTTTTGCAACGAATAAAAAGCGCATGACAGAGTTAAGAACGGAGATAGAAAAAGCGGAATCTCCAAGTTTAAAACAGTTTGAAAAGAACTTAAAGGCGGTAGGTATCAACCCCAAATATTCATTATCAAAAGGGGAAAATAATCAACTAGAAATCAAAGGATTGAGCTATCAATATCAGGGTCAAAATTTCAAAGCATCGAGTATAGACAGAGCTAAATCATGGGGTAAAATTAAAGGTAATTATCAGGACGTGGAAGCCATCACAGCGAGAGAGCAGCGAAAGCTACCCATTAGAAAATTAAAAGAAGCGTTTAGAGAGTCTTTTTCTGAAGGGGATAAAATAAGATATGATTATAAGGGGGGGAATGTAATATTTGAAACACCCAATAATCCTGAATTAGCCAAGAAATTAAACGAACTAAAAGACAATAGTAAAGCCTTTTCTATAGCAGAGCGCTATAACAAGGGAGTGGATAAAAATGACCCCTCAGCAATCATTGAAATTAATAAATATATTGATAAAAAATTGGATAATGGATCTGATTTGGATGATAGATATAAGGGAATAAAAATGTAATTTACCCCTTCAGCTTTTTCTGTAGTAGCTTTCAAAAAATCGCCTTGTCCTAAATATTTTATCATTTGCAGCCACAGCCCGAGCCTGTTGTCCATTTACAGCATGGGTCTGAATTACACTCAGACATATTATGCCCTGAACAACCGCAAGCAGATGTTTGAGGACATCCGCTCGAACTACCTCCACCTGAACTGCCACCATTTAATGAACTATAATAGTCAACCCATTGATTTTCTTCGCAAGCAATACCATCATTATCTGCGTCTAAGTCGCCACGGCAATCGGAGTCCCATTCAAAATCACGCTGCGCTTCTGCTTGTGAGTTGTAGTCTGCGCAATTGGTGTCATCACAATTTGAGTTAGACCAAGAACCAGCTGTTTCAGTAGAACAGTTTGATAGAACTAATATAGTAGCAACTAATAATAATGTTAACTCTTTCATCTCTCTAATTTTTGTAAATTATATAATGAGTAAATATAAGGAAGGCTACTCTAAAATATTATTTATTAGAATAATAAATAAGTATATTTGGGGTAAATGATTGATGATTATAAAATATATAAAACCATGAGACTTTTTCTAGCCCTTTTATTTTTGATTATAAATATTTCTCTATCAGCACAGAACGAGCGTATTTCTGTACGTGTTGGCTCTTACATGACTGATTATAGTTTCTTTGATTATCCAAGAATTACGCCTGCAATATCTATTGAAGTACGCACAGACTTTGATAAAGGAAGCCTATTAAATATGATTTCTTATAGGCAATTTGGAACGAATCTAAAGATAGGTAACCTTTTTTATGACCAATTTGGACATTATGTTATGTATAACTTAGGTGGCAAAAATAACTTGTTCAAATCATTATCAATTGAATACGGAGCATTTTTTGGTTTTGCTGCAAAGTCATCAACAAGAACTAACATTCCATTATCTGAAAATGAATTAGTAGATTTTTCAGATTTTTACAATCCCCAATTAATTAATAATGTTGGTGTATGGGGCGGTTTGTCTTATCAATTTATAGAACGCCACAGTCTTAATTTGACTTATGAACGTGGGTTAAATAATATCTATGGTGGCGCAACAGGAAGAAGTGAAATAGTAAATATACCATCTTCATTATTCAAAATAAATACACAATCTCTAGGAATTAATTATTCCTATCAGATTAAATAATTGTCTTTTGCAAATATCCTTAGTGTGAACTCATTTCCAAATTTTAAAGGTGATAATATTGTCACCTTTAAAATTTGGAATCCTACCTGATTATTTACTTTTTTTCTTTGGTTTATCTAATCTATTTCTATCAGGGTTTTGCCCCTCGATGGAATCAAGCCAGTTCCGAGCTTCATCTATATTGTCAGTAATTTTTTTGATGTGAAATTTCAAATTTTGCCTTTTATATTCTTGCTCCATTAACATAGTAAATGCTTTGTATAAATAGACTTGAAATTGCGGACTAATCCAATAACAAAAATTTAGTGCTATTTCTTTATGTGCATACGTTCCCCCGTATCTTCCAGCTTTAGATATAATCCCGATTGCATTTGTTTGTTTGATGTATTTTTGTGGAGTAATTGAGTAGCGTTTATTAACAGATTTAAGTCTAATGTTACTCATTTGAGTAACATTAAAATTAGGATTATTTTCTTCTTCCCATGTTTCTAAGAATAGTAATGTATCAGCATTTTGTAACCATCTTATCATTAATTGCCTATCCTTATTTCCTTTACCTTTAGCAATATCAGTTAATGATACATAGTCCTTATCATCAATCGGCTCAATGCGAATCTCTAAGCCTTTGACTTTTATTTTCCTAGTTTTACTCATAGTTTAGTTTAGTTTTGAATTGGCTCTTTGCCTATCTGTATAATATGTACCTTATCCGTCCATTTGGATAACGTCCTAAAATATAGCCCCATTTTATCCAATAGCCTTATCATTCTGCGGTACTTAATTGGGTCATCTGTTTTGATAATCATTAGCGTAAAATTTAGTATATTTGATTCACATAAAAATGTCATTCAGACACGTATAAAAGGAGATAGCTTAACAGCTATTTCCTTTTTGCGCTTCTGAACAGCCCTGTACAGGCTTATTCATCTTTTTCATCGACGGCAATATTTGCCCGATAGTATTTGACAAAATCGTTTTTGGTCATTCCTTTTGCTAGTTCTCTATTATCATAAGCTGCGGTATCAGCAATACCTTTTTTATACCCATTAATTTGCTCAATAATATTAGACCAAAGCCCCTTCCCATTTGGGTTAAAGCAATCTTGATTCCACCATAGCCGGAATGCGCCAGCTCTCGCTTCACATTGTTGCTTATCACTCTCATTTATATTTTCATATTTTATAGTCCTGGTTAAAAAATTGTCCCAGGCATATTTTATAAAAATATCCTCATAGCCTTTTGCAACCGTTCCCTGGATCCCTTTAATCATCTTCATTGCAATGCTACTGTATATATATGTCTCAATTAGAAAATAGTATGCTGTCCATTGCGCTTTAGTCAGTTCGTCCAGTTCTGATTGGGTAGGAGCAGCGGGCTTGCTTTTCTTTTCCGCTTCGCTTTTCATTTCTAATAGTGGTACTGATTCAACTGGACGGATGGCATCGGTAGAAGAACTACCATTATGGTTATTAATATTAGAATGGTCAGGGGTCGCCCCGTCCAGTTCAATACTTAGATTAATCTCTTTTGGTTTCTGGTCGGCAACATGAAAGATAAGTTTAGCTATTTTTCGACCGTTTCTAATGCGCTTAACTTCAATAATATTGATGCTAGTTTTTGCATTGATTTCTGAAATCGTCTTTCTAAGAACCCACTGATTGAATGCTTTGAAACTTGGGTATTTACCATCAACACCAAGTAGTTTTTTGAGTTCCTCTAATTGATAAGGAATGATACTTATTTTATGGTGTGACCGCTGCTTATTACGGATAGCTTTAAATGCCTGAAATAGACGGATAGCGTGACCTGTTTTTATTTGGGCTACTTCTAATAGATTGATTTTTACATATTGGTTCAGACGAAGTACAAATGGTTTTGCACTTCGTCCAAAAAATACTGACATATATGGTTGACCATCTATTGTAATAGGTTTTGCACTTTCAATTAAGGAAAAATGACCTTGTAATTTTACGCCATTATGTTCTATATCGGAATCAAAAGAAATTAAGATGTTCGCTAATTTTTTAAAAATAGAATTGATGTATTTATAATCTCTATGCTGTCTTTTTCCTCCAACAGATAATAAGCGTTCTACATCACGGATAGGCAAATAGATTTCTTCAAAATCATCTTTGGTTGGGTCGATATTAGCGATAGCATAAAGTAATATTTTTTGGTGAGCAGGGGGGAGGTTGTAATGTGCTTTTTCGACAAAGACATTTTCAACTCTAGCCAAATATTTTTGGTCGTCAGGGTTTTCGTTTTTTCTCATAGGTGGAGGCTTTTTGTAAAGATACAAAAAAGTACAGTAAAACTATAACTCTATACCTTTTTTACAAAAGTTCTATACCTTTTTTACAAAAGTTCTATACCTTTTTTACAAAAGTTCTATACCCTTCTACAAAAGTTCTATACCCTTCTACAAAAGTTCTATACCCTTAAACTCATAAGCAACTGATTATCAGATAGTTGCAAAGACCCTAAAGTTATCTTCTAAAGAAATCTTAAAAAGAATCTTTACTTTTTTGAAAGGGAAGATTTTTAGAATTTTTTTTTTTGAAATTTCGCCTTCGGCTCATTTTTGGATTTTATAGAAAATTGAAATCTGGCAAAGCGGGACAAAACCGAAATGTTGACTCCACGCAGAAAATGGCTTATCTCCTACGGCAGATTTTAAGTTGTTTAGGGAAATAGATTTTGGGACTATTTTTAGTCGTTATGAGCTATTTTTTTAGAG
>CANNZV010007099.1:0-12083 GCA_947561585.1 Caprella mutica | reverse complement strand
TCTTAGAACTGATTTACCGCACTGTCGTCGAAATTTCTCAAGATGGTTTCTGCAAAAATTGCACATTTTGTAGAAGATATCGTGATTGGTGACTAAGATGTATTTCCATTAATGAAAGAGTTAATAAACAAAACGTTAATTGAATGAATTTTTTATATTTTTTAATTTTTATTTACACCATATGGAAATAAATTATAGCTATTATAAAGTCTTTCTGTGTTTTTCGTCCTCGCACAAGCCCTTTTTATTTATATTTTTTCACTTCGCTGCAGGATGTTTAATTTTAGTTGTGAGTATAACAGATTTTCATGCAAGATGCAAAAAACTGTACGATTAAAATGGTGTTTATAGAATTTTTTCAGATTTGATAGTTTTTAAAATAAACTTATTAGAAAATGGGTTTCCTTTTTTTTTTTTTTTGCGCCACCCTGTATTTTTAGTTAAGTGGCCTGATAATAATTATTTGGGTGGCAATTGTCTGGGGGATGCAATTGTCCAGGGGTGGCAATTGTCCGGTCACATCAATTTCTCTGTATTTTTCAACTAATATTTCATACGCCTTCCCCTATTTATCTCTATCACTATACTCCTTCGATTTGATTCACCAAAGGCAAGGAAAACTTCCGTATAGTGCAATAAATTCTGTGATAAACTCACAATTACAATTACAAAAATTGAGTAAAAAGACGGGTGCGCGGAAGATTCCACTGAAGAAAATTCCACTGCGGAAAGTTCCACTGGGAAAATTCCACTGCGGAAAGTTCCACTGAGAAAAATTCCACTGAGGAAGATTCCACTCGGAAGATTCCACTCGGAAAGTTCCACTGCGGAATATTCCACTGGGTAAATTCCACTGAGGAATATTCCACTGAGAAAGATTCCACTGAGAAAGATTCCACTGAGAAAGATTCCACTGAGAAAGATTCCACTGAGAAAGATTCCACTGAGAAAGATTCCACTGAGAAAAATTCCACTGGGAAAATTCCACTGAGGAAAATTCCACTAAATATAAATAAATATATAAATTGTACTGCTTATTTTCTAAAACAATACTTTAGAAATTGTAATGTTCATATTATATAACCTTTTTGTGATATTCATTACAGTGTTTCTTTTTAAGTGGTTTAATAAGATGTAAGTGAATATCATTATATAAATTTTCTTAATGTACGTTTTCTTTGTGCAACACCTAAGAAAAATGTATTCCAATTGAAATGAAAATATTTCTACTTAAAAAACTATTAATTTTTTTTATTTAGCTTCTTGTTCCACAAATTTTCATTTGGAATGTAAGTTTGAGTTTGAAGTAGGGGCAAATAAACATATATGTCATACGATACGAAAGTGGAACGTAACTCTGGTCTACTTCAAGGTCTTGCTGTAAAAATTATAAAAAAACAGTACACTTATATTTTTGATAAAACACAGATAAACTAATGTAAGAATAGAAGTTGCTTCACACATTTATAGTTCAAATACATTATCTGCATTAAATAGATGGTTAAGATAAACTAAAACATTACCTCAAGACACTATCCTACACTCTGCTAGATTAACATTGAACAGATCAAGATATTTATTTGAATGAAGGTAACGCTTCTTAGCTATCAAGTTACAGGAACAGTATCTATCACCTATTCATTTAAAATAATTGATCAAGATATATTTTGGACTATCATTTGGACGGAACAGTATCGTTTTTGAAAATAAATACAACTTATAATAAATAATCACAATTACAAATAAATAATTACATTTACAACTAAATACAATTACAATTACAGATCAATCACTATATATTTTGGACTGTCATTTATCCTTTTGGACAGAACAGTATTGTTTTTTCTTAAATAATAAATACAACTTATAATAAATAATTACAATTACAAATAAATAATTACAATTACAAATAAATAATTACAATTACAAATAAATAATTACATTTACAACTATATACGATTACAAACAATTACAAATTACAATAATTATAATATATTTACAATTTATAATAAAAAAACAATAAATAAAATACAATTTAATATTGAATTTTGTTTAGTGGAATTTTCTGAGTGGAACTTACCTTAGTGGAATTTTCCTAGAACCAAAAGATGATCCAGAAAACGGAGCTGCGTCTACACATTCCAATTTGTCCGTGCAGTTCACGGAAATCTATGCTCATTAGCTCAGTTATCGCTGCAACTTTGGAGTCAAAATCGCTGCACCTTTGGAGTCAAAATTCGCGCAGTTTTCCTGTTTACGCGCAACGTTTTACCTGCAACGTCTTGAACTGCGCAGGCATAACGGTGTACAAAACGTAGCCTGTAAACAATCCTTGAAAGCTTGTTTACACGCTACGTTTTGTACCAAGTTTTGCCTGCGCAGTTCAAGACGTTGCAGGTAAAACGTTGCGTGTAAACAGGAAAACTAACAAACATTTTGACTCCGAAGGGAGACTGTGCAGTTACAGCAATAACTGAGCTAATGAGCATAGATTTCCGTGAACTGCACAGACAAATTGGAAAGTGTAGACGCAGCTCCGTTTTCTGGATCAGTTTTTTACTCAGTTTTCTTTCAACAGGTGACAATGACTGACCTCAGGAATTGTACTCGTGAGTTTCTTACAGAATTTATTTTTCTATACGATAGTTTTCCTTGCCTTTGAAGCATCAAATCGAAGGAGTATCCCAGTAAACAATGCGGCATCTAAATGACGTCATCTGGATACAAGGCTTTTCTCGAAATGAATTCGAAAATAGAGCTAGAATCCGCTATCTGACATCGTTTTGGATTCGATTAGAAGATGTCGTGCACCAATGAGGCAATGTTGGTTTTTGGAAAGTAGCGGCGATATTGAAAAAAATATTGACTCAATATCAATAATGATATTAATTCAACATTACCGCAATAATGCGTCAATATCATCTCAACATTGAGGCAACAATCTGAGAATATTAACACAATATTGAGGCAATGTTGGTTTTTGTATGTTGCGGCAATATTGACTCAATAATATTATAACAGTGACTCAATATCTATGATAATATTGACTCAACATTGAGGCAACTATAGAAAATTATTACATCGATATTAAAGAAATAATTTCAGTAGGTGTTTAACATCTTCTTTGGTCATATAGCTGACTGTCAAAGGAAATTAAGTACAAATGACTATAAGAAGTAGTCATATAGGAAAGTGGATTCATGAGAAAAGTCACCTATTACCGTAAGTGAAATACTCATGGATGCAGAACAGCTACTCCGTGAATGCAGTCATATACCAATGAATGTGTCACAAAAGGGACACAAGCACCGGTGGATGCACTCTAGGAGGGAAGAGGAAAATGAAGAGGTGATGGTAAATGAAATCTACGAGCCTACCTAGCATTAAAATAAAAGACTTCATAGTTTAAGAGCAATAATGTGTAAATATTAACTAATCATTTTTGTAACTGAATAGCTATAGTAGATATATTAGTCTAGCCACATGTTAAAAGTTCAAAATAATGAGAGAATTCATAAATTAGTAGAATTACAACAAATCGGGGATGAAGTAGCTTCAAATAAGTCTTCCTTTTCACAACACACACATTCTAGATAGTTCTTTAAATTCAAAAATTAGTTAATGAAACAAGTATCTAATCAGCAGCTTTATTATTTATAAAATGAATAAGTTGACTGATTGAAAGTTTTGTCATATAGTTTAATGAATATAAAAAAGAATGTTTATTCTATAGACAAAGAATAAATCTGATATAAATATAGGTAACAAACCTTAAAACGTAGTCTTATTAACTACAAGTGAATTAGTAACTTTGATACCTATATTTCACTATAATTGAATAGTTACCCGAGGCTCACCTGTAAGGTGAACGGTGACTTCAATTACAACGGAAGCCATTCTTGTTCATTATTCTGGAGTGTTCCAGAGGTGCCAACTTATGAGATGACCACCTGCATCGGCCGTTAACTTAAGCATTCAGTATTCAAAGATCGAATCTTTTGTTGTGTATTTCTGGAGTGTTCGGGCGGGAGCGATCCGGGCGGGAAAGAACTCTCCAGAAAAATGAACAAGAATGGCTTCCGAAGTAATTGAAGCCCTTCACCTTACAAGTAAGCCTCGGGTAACTGTTCAATTACTTATCGCTATTATTGTTCATTCTGGAGTGTTCCAGAGGTGCCAACTTATGAGATTTTAAAGAACGAAGCAAAAGATGAAACAACCAATTTTTAAGAACGAATTTAAGATAAGAGCATTAGAAAATTGTAACGTTGGCCCAGCCTGCGACCTTCAATATCGTCAATGATAATACTATGGTTTAAGAAAGAACAGGCGGCTGCTGCACAAGTGCAGAGATTAAAATTAGCAATGTCGATTCCTGCCTCTTCCATAATTACTTCGATCCGTCTACCTATCTTAGAAATAGATAGGTACTGTTTGTATGATTTTCGAAAACTTACAGCGTTGATTAGACTCTCCACGAAATCTGATCCGTGTACTCTTTGAAGGTTAAATATAGACAAAATTTGAATTGACGTTATAATACCTCATTTAATCAGGAATTAATTATTTCCCACGCGTGGTGTATAAAGTAATTGAAATAGTCTCTTTCATGATACAAAATCTTTATACATACATAACTTTGAAAGTTGAAACTTGATGTATAGATCATTGAGCTTGTAACATAACTCATTATTTAATAGGTTGAAATTCTAAAAGCAATACCTTCAAGAGGGAAATAATTTTCCAAAATTCAAAACAAAAGAAACATCCCAGATCATTTGTACATTGGAATGGTTAGTCTTATTCAATTTTTATTTTAATTGGTATCCAGGATACCTACACTAATTCAATAACTCTAACACTCTTTACTGCAGGCTATTTCACTATAGATAATCCAGTATTATAAGAAATTTAATTATGGCAAATCAATCTGTCTTCAAAAGAGCTAGAATCACTTTCAGTTACAAGTGAACAATTTATATCATTAACAATTTACATAATTTTAGAAGTTACGATTTTACTTTACATTAATAATTTACATCATTAAATTGCATGGGATCAATTTTCTGTCTAGGCTACTCAAGAAATATATCACATGTAATCTAATATCTTGTTTAAAGAGGTTTGGTGGAAATTCTGCACTAAAATCACATGATACTGATTTTGTACCGCAAAAGGGGTAATGAACACTGTTGCACTTGGTGTTCCTAAATTTTATAAAGCCTCATGATACTTAAACGTTAGATATCAGCTACTATTTGGTAATCACATCAAAATACCTACTTGCTTTATCAGCATGAATGTTTTGATAAAAGTTTATTTTTCACAGAAAAATAAGTCTTCTAACAGACGTTGTCAAAAACTTTTACTAATACGAGAACATGATTGAATATTTATAGTCTTGACGGTAAATATTTTGATGTGGACAAACTAAGTGTCATTTAAAAAAGTCTTGACAACCGGATAAAAATGGCCTTCAGTTCTAGTACATTAATGTGGGAGGTAGAGTCTTAGCATATATAATCCATCGTCAAACAATGGTTTTAGTTTAATAAATATTTAAATTTATAAGAAATGTAGATTCCTTAAGTTGGTAGCTAAATCAGTGGTAGCTAAGTACAATACTTTGAGAATTATGGTTTATGCTTACTAAACTGATTGAAAAGATTCATATTCATCTAGAAATCCATATTATCAGAGGCTATATAAACTCAGCGTTGAAGGCCACGTTTTCCACCCTTCTCCTGAAGATGAATAGAAAGCTTGAAACCAAAAATACCTTCAACGCTTACGAAACTAAAGTAATGAAAGAGTGTCTAAATACTTTAAGCTTGATAATCATCATCAATTTTAATTCTTTTTGAAAGTTACCATTGACAATTTTGAATGCATTAATTTTAAGAAGTTCTAAAATTATAAAGAATAAACCTCCATATTAAACTGCTGGAAGGCAGAGAGTCAACAGTTCGATAAAAATAAAAACGTCACAACGAATAGAATTTCGCTCAAATATGTTGTATCAATTAAAAAATAATTTCTTTCTAATGATCAGGAATAAATAAAATATATTTTCTTTCATTACTAATAACAACAGTGCTCTCTCTCTCTCTGCAACAGTCCATTCATATACGAATTCATCTATCAATAAAGTAAATTAAATAGTACGTAGACAACTTTCAGTTCTTAATTTTGCCAATATAGAATTCATGACTTACGTAAGCTGCATGATTCACAAGTAGGAGCCTTTAGCTCTAAACTTACTAAAGTTAGAAGTGTTTTACAACTCTACAGAATTTCGAATATCTACGGTATTATTCCATATATGGACAGAAAAGTAATCGTCTTCAAAATCAATAGAGGCCATGAGACAAGTTTATTCCATAAAACCAACTACAGTTCTTCAATGTTCCAATTAATAACATTCATAATGGATATGCAGATTCAATGGCTTTAGATAAATTTATAAATAAATGAAGTCCTCCACGTCTTATATGAATGAGAAAACTTTAATTAATTAATTTTTGAATTTCCAAAATAAGAAATAATTTTTAGAATACAGGTTTTATGTAACTATGTGTACCAAATTTCTGGTTGAACTAGTTCTTGCCCTAGTGCAACAAGGTATTCAACAGTCTTCAACTCTTCGTCAATTCCCGAGTCAAAGAAGAATGTATCGAGGAATATAGGTAATTAGGGTAAAGTAGGTATATTGCGACACTTTGTAAACTGGCCTACTAGAAAAACTATGAACAGTTTTGAATCCTAGCTGGAGGTTATCGAAATTCCCATGTTAATTCTCTGAATCAGAGAAAAACTTTACATTGCAAATTCATTTGAGAAGAGACTGTAGGAAATAGCATATAACTAGTAAGTTAACTGGCTTCCAGCAAAATTTTTATTGAAGTACTGGACTTGGATATGCAATTGTAAAAAATAACTGCAGTGGTATTAACAGTCTGTATTTGTTAAGAAATTAATATTGGTACTTGAGACTAAAGTTTAAGTTACACGATATGTCTAGTGTACCTTAGATGAAGCCAGTACAAGCTCGGGTCACAAATTCCCGGCTAAAATAGCTAACTAGTTGCCCTAGCTACAAATTCATAGAGACTGTCTTCAATCATAGTAGGGAATATCGAAATTCCCTCTCAAATTGTACTGAAACAGAAAATTTTCATAATGTGAGAGTTTATATGGAAGGAGACTCAATAGGCATATAGCCTGTAGCTATATGCTACAGGCTAATTCAGTCACCATGAATTTGCGACGAAATTTTAAAAGCGAGTTAAAAAATTATACACAATATAGCGTAGCGTATATTTGATATTTCCAGTGAGAGCACGGTGTTAAAATACTGGATTCAAACTGACAAACTAGATTTACCGTAATCACAAATTTTTAGGGTTTGCCTTCGATCCTAGCAGGGGGTTATCGAAATTCCACTGTCTATATAATATATGTATATCTCTGAATCAGAGAAAATTTCACGATGTGAAATTATTAGAAAGAGACTATAGGCATATAACCTATAACTAGTAGTTAACTGGATTATTATTATTAATTGTATCCATAAATTCATGGTGCTTCTTGAATGGAATACATAGCACTAGTAACAATATCAATATTTAAGTAGCTATCAATTATAAGCTAGATAAGGTAAAGCAGGTAAATTGCGGTACACTAACTAACTGTGTCCTCTAACCACAGAAATATCATAGCTTCAAACAATAATAAAATATAGAATTCATTACGCAATTTACCTGTGTGACCCTAGGCAATGATTACAAACAAGTATTATTTACAATTTATGCCACTTTGTACCCGTTAAAAAATTATTCTGAGTGCTATTGCGCATATGTATAGTTACCATATAATATATGATAAGGAGGTTCAACAAAGTTATAGTATTATACAATATATAGTATATATTTGTTCAATCCAGTAAAGCACGGTCACGAATTTCCGGCTTGAACTAGCTAACTAGTACCCTAGTCACGAATTCTTAGGGTTTTAGTCTTCAATCCTAGCAGGGGGTTATCGAAATTCTCCTGTCTATAGTTTTTCTCTTAGTAGAGAAGAATTTTACTATGTAATATTTGGAAAAAGACTCTATAGGCATAGCTAAGCCTATAGCTAGTTAGTAGTGAACTGGTAGTCACCAATTTTGGGACGAAAATTTTAAGAGAGTTAAATAGTTACTAGATATAGGGTCAAGCAGGTAAATTGCGGCACGCTAACTAACTGAAGCCTCTAACAAAAGAAACACCATTGTTTCAAAACACACGTTAAAAGTTTAATTTAATAAATTATATCATTCACTGCGCTTCTTTTGATATCTATGCAACATTTCAATGTAATTTGGGAGCCGCAATTTACCTATGTGACCCTAGCGTATTTTTGAGATATCCAGTTTTAGCACGGTCACGAACACAGAACATTGAATAAGAAGAAGCTCAGATCGAACGTGTACACATGGTGTACCCAGTCGTAAAATTTCAACCAATCACGTCCATTGATCGCTGACGTCACTATAAACACTCTCTCGAAAACAGTTTGAGCGTGCATTCTACCTCAGCTCATTATCTTTGCTGGGAGTCATATCTTCCTACCAAATTAAGACACACGATTATCTATATTCTATAGCCCAGCTACTAAGCAATAATAAACTAATCTTCTTTGCAAAAAACACAAACGGACACCATTTCAGTTGTAATACGCATTCAAAATACGGACTCAAACAGAACTGGTGAAACGAAGCCTCTGATTGGCTGAGTGGCTCTAGTTGAAGTGACGTCACTGTAAACGGCACTCAAGAGTAATATAATGGGATCTACACTTCTTCTTCTATTCAATGTTTTGTGATCACGAATTTCCGGCTCTATCTATTCTAACTAGTAACTCTAGTCACGAATTCTTAGAGTTTTTGTCTTCGATCCTAGCAGGGGGTTATTGAAATTCCCCTGTCTATAGTTCTCTTAATATCTGTTCATCATTTAGTAAATTTAAATTTATACAATCGCAAGTAACTATTTATTTTTTATAAGAAATTTTTTTCTAAACTAAACTAGCAATTCTATCATCAATTGATTGCTTCACAATTTGATATCTACAACTTTAACGGTCCACTGCTAAACAGATCTAGAATTTTCTTACATGATTACAATGTATGACTGATTTGACTTAAGACGAAGTTTTGTACAAACCATTACTTAAGGAATAGAATAATATATGTAGACCATGATATAATAACTACAGGTATGCTCGCTAGAAAACCAAAATGACAAATGTTCTGCGGTTGTGACGTTAAGTGGATCCATTATAGTTAGTTAACTTTTAGTCCGCTACTGTATAATGACTGTATTCGTACCAGCCTGCCTGATAGAACTCTTTATTTTCTAGTTCTATAGGTTCTTTGCCTAAGGTAACTTGCAGAAGTATACTACAACTTTCTTTAGTCTTAGGGCCTGAAGAAGCCTTATGGTTGAACAATTTAATAATTGAGATAAGAGAGTAGATAAATGGGGATAATAAAACACTTGTAAGAAACGAAACATTCACTATTCAATACTGTCGATAAAATTTAGTACAACAAATTTTTGAGTCTAAGTAAGAGTTGAGACGAGGGAATTTCTCACGAGAGAACTTGGTCACATCTAGGAATCCGATTTCACACTCCCGTCTAGTTAGGTGATAGCTCCTTATATACCTTAACTACTTTCCAAACTTCTAGGTACAAGGTTAGGGTACGTCAAGGTTTTGAGTTAACTTTTGGCGTTTCATTGTGTTAGTACGGATACCACTAATTGCTTTGTTGTTCTAGCGAAAATTCTTGCAGGTAATTAGATGAATTCTTGCAGGTAATTAGAGGTTCCATTGTGTTAGCAACTAATTACCACTAATTGTCTTGTTTTTCTCGCCTGAACTCTAGCAGGTAATTAGAGGTAATTAGACACTCGCTATCATAAAAACATTTTGTTAACATAGTATAATATTTTCAAATAGAATATAATATAATATTTTATTTGAATATTTTATTAATTATTCTTCCCTCAGATACTGAAATAATAATTCCGAATTAATTATTACTGGTAGTGAAAGTAATATCTACTATTATCTACTTGCAGTTCTACTATCTACTTTAAAGCTGAAGCTTGGTTGTTACACATTCCCCGCGAAAAATGAAAAAAAAAATAATAAGCGTTAAGCATAACCTTATTATTTTTTTATTATCTAAATTATTCCAATATAATTTTCAATGATGTCCTCATCATTTTTACTAGCGATGCGATAAATAACAGTTAGTTGCAACATCTAAGTTATAAACTCCTTAAACAACAATGTTTATACTCTTGATTCAAATTGCATAGTAATAGAAAATATGTGTTGTGTTTGTGGGTGTCTGTCTTCCATGGTCCTTGCGGATGAGCTGCTGGGCTTCTGAGGACTAGTGGAAGGTCACGTCCTTGCAAGGTAGGTTCCAGGTCTGTCACTGCACTTGAATTGCAGTCTTCTAGCCTTCTGCTGAGTTCCTCTCAACCAGTTATGTCATTGCGATTGATTACGCGTGTTGTAGTTCGGAGATCGAAAGGTTTACTCAGGAACGTGTGTATGTGTGTATGGAATGAACAAATCAATTAATACATTATACAACTTAATCAATTAGCTTAGCTATTTGTGATTGACCTTTAAACTTAGCCTTGGACGAAGAAGGTGTGTGTTAATCACCAACCATTGTCTTCAACGTGGTTCCATGAATAAAGTTATGCAATACACAAATAACTAAACATGTATTTCATATTTAACCATTTCACATATTATATTCATTATTACAATAGCTATATGTATATTCAAGAGTTTTGCACATTATATATTTAGCATCAATATTCTTAACCTTATTTAATACTACTTGGTTAGTTCAAACAATCATGATTATATATAAAGCGTAAAGGATATAGCATAATATAGTATCCTTAATATTATTATGTCAACCTTAAGTCTTGGTCAGAACCTCTTTAGTAGTTATTATAAGCTTTCAATGGAATTTCAGTTACACTGTTTTGGGAGTCAGAGAGTGAAGGATATAACTTAGTTTTGGTGTTGGTCCCTATTGTCCTTGACGATTGTTTTGACCTATTAGAGTCTCGTGGCCTATTTCTAGTACGGTCCCTTATTGTCCTTACCGATTTCTTCACTTTCTTACTTCCTGCTGTTAGTCTCTTACCTACTGAAGATCTGACGGAGCTGGCACTGTTTAAACTTTTCAATGATATATTGTCTACGTCATTCCTAATCTTTCCCAATTTGTGTCTCACTCTACGGAAACTGTTTCTCAATGGCAAGGTTAGTGAGTCTCTAGACGAAAATGTCTTCCCTGTTTCTAAGTCCCAGTCCTGAACTCCTTTCCTTTCTCTATATTTCAGGAAATAAAGAGTCAATACCAATAACAAATTTATGATTACCAATACTAATAAACTTCCTTGTGTTACTATCGAATAAGTTTGTACCTCTTCGATGGTGAGATCCATGTCATCAAAAGGTATTACGAATGGATTATTGGATGGTAATTATTCTATCAATTCTTTTATAGTTTCATGGACTGTGAAACTTTCATTTATATTTATAATTGGTAAGTCTGTGATATCAAACGGGTTTTTCCTCTTCTCTGTCACTAAACGTTCAATATCTATTTCATGTCTCAGTTTTGCATGCCATGTTACCTGCTCAGTTTTTATGTCACAGTTAAGTGGCACGTAATGTAACCCTAATAAGTTATCTCTCACTATACCTGTTGGACATTCTAACTCAATAGGCATTCTAGTCACAGTGTATATTAGTCGGTTAGTTGTTGTGCTTTCCAAGTAAAATCCATATTTTGTTCCTAATTTCTTAAAGTTACAAAGTTGAACTATTGTTTCGACGTCACCTAAAAATGCAGCTAATTCACATGAACTGTGATTAAATATCCACGCTGGTTCTGTCGTTCGTAATATATGCGTTTGATTATCTAATGAATATAAGTTTGTCTTGTCTGTACTTATATACTGTTTACTATCAAACAAAAACGTGTTCTGAACGATTGGTAT